>CAUYUJ010017171.1:1228805-1243805 GCA_963575745.1 Prorocentrum cordatum | reverse complement strand
GCGCATCACGCGGTCGCCGCAGCCCCATTGCAGCAGCATTCAGCCGCCCCCAGCCCGCAGGGTTCCCTTCTGAGCCCGTTCGGCGTCTGAGCCCATTTGCCCGCTGGATGGACTCACGATCGCGCCCATCCGGCGGCCGAACAGGCTCAGCTCCCTCGACCCCGCCGAGCGGGCTCAGAAGGGAGCCGTGGGAGCGCCAGCGTTCGCGTCGGCTTGCCACGCTTCGGGGAAGGCGATGGTTGGACGGGGGAGGTGGCTGAGCAGGCCCTTCCCTTGCTTCAGTAATTAGGGAAAGAAACACACAGACACAATTCATCTTCGATTCCTCAGAAAATATGGGAAAATATGGGAAGTGGGGGGGAAGACAGAAACCCAGAAAATATGGGGAATCTTTTGATTTGTGTGTATTTATTTGTGTGTCCTTGGGCCCCTTCAGAGGTGGCTGAGCAGGCCCTTCCCTTGCTGTCGTGCTGTTCTCTCTTCCCTGGAGGGTCGGGGCCCACGTCAGCAGCTGGGGCTCGACGAGAGCTTCGAAAGGGGCGGCGCTGCGGCGCCGATCCGGCCCTCCGCGGCCTTCGTGGAGGCTCGGAAGCCCTCACGCGGGAGGCTCCTCCTCCTCCTCCTCCTCCTCCTCCTCCTCCTCCTCCTCCTCCGGGCGGGTGCGGGAGGGGTGCGCAGGGGAGAAAGCAGAGGAAGCAGGGGGGGGAGGAGCAGGGGGCAGCAGAGGGCTCCAGGCAGGCTCGATCGATGGAGCTGGCGGCCGCGCCGCCCACGCCCGCCCGCCCTCCTGCAGACGGCTCCCGCCCTGGAGCAGCTGCGGCTCTTTGCTCCGCATTCGCTGTCAGGTGTTGGACGTTTCTGGTGCCGCTTCTGTGATATCATCATCATCAACAGCATCATCATCATCATCATCATCAGCAGCAGCATCATCCTCATCCTCATCCTCATCCTCATTCTCATCCTCATCCTCATCCTCATCCTCATCCTCGTCATCATCATCATCATCATCATCATCATCATCATCATCATCATCATCATCATCATCATCATCATCAGCGTTGCGTCACCGTGTTCAGTCTCCGTTGGCCCGGCCTGGTCCAGAGCACTGCTTTTCCACCGCTTCTCCACACCCTGTCCGAACAGTCTTCGCACGGGTTCGAACGCCCTCCTGGCCGCTCCGGGGAGCTCTTCCTCACCATTTGGGTGCAGCCTTTGTTGGCAGTGCTGTCATGCTGGCACGGCCCTGTGGCGTGCCCAGAGCCCACCACAAGGGCACGGCACCGCGGCCCCCCGCCCACCCCCCCTGCCCTTTGACGCAGACGGCCCCTCGCGCAGCACCTCACCGGCATCTGCAGGAGGGACAAAAACACACAGACACAATTAATCGTCGATCCCCTAGAAAATATGGGAACATATGGGCCGTGGGGAGGAAGACAGAAACCCAGAAAATATTGGAAAATATCGGGGATCCTTTTATTTGTGTGTATTTAATTGTGTGCCCTAGGGCCCCTTCAATCATGCCCGGCCAGGGGCAGGCCCGAGCCCCGGGATGGCGCACAGGCCCTCCTGGTTCCGGCCAGGAGGCCGCCCACCCCGTGCCCGGGCTCGATTCGACTCTTTCGATGCGGTTCGGCTCGATATCGATGGCTTCCGTTTCCGATTCGACTTCGGCTTCCGATCTGGGCTCCGATTTCTCAATGGAGGCCTACTGGCCTGCCGATGTCATTAGATTCGACTTTTCCCGACTCGGCTGCCGATTTCCGTCGATCCGATTCATGTCGATTGCCGATCCTACTGATCGATTCGATGCTGGGCTCTCTTGCACCATGCCTGGGCCCAAGATGGTCTTCGCCAGGCACGGTGGTGTCACCAGCCTCGAGCTTATCCCTATCTCTGAGATTGACACGCTCAAAGGCGATGACAATCTTAGGGATGCGCCCTGAAAAGCTAAGGGAACCCCTGAGGTTGGCATCGTGATGAGGCGATGCCCAGCGTAGGGATAGGGACATGTTCCAGCCTGGTAATGGTGGTGTACGGATCTCCTGCGCCTCCCTCCCACGGTGTGGTCATCCACGCGGACACAGCTGGAGACGGGGGCCTGCCCGCGCTTCCACCCAGCGAGCGGGCAGGCGCTCGCGCGCACGTGCGAGGGAGGTGCGCCGCACCCGGCCGGGTCAGCCAGGACCCGGCTCGACACAATTCATGATGGGCGCGCTTTCCACCACCACCACCATAAGTTGGAGGGGGTCCTCCTCCTCCCCCTCCTCCTTCTCCTCCTCCTCTTCCTCATCCTCCTCCTCCTCCTCCTCCTCCTCCTCCTCCTCCTCTGCCTCCTTCTTGGCTCGACACAGCTCAGGAGGATTATTATGTGAGGTCGGGGCATTTCCATAGCCACCGCTTCCCGGGTCTTCCTGGCGGTGGGTGTGTATAGAAACCCCAGCCTCGGAAATTCGGATTCAAGGATGCCAGCGCAGCGTTGGAGGAGAACTTGGGACCTGGTGGCATGGCAGCAGCCGTGCGCTCGCCGAGCGCGCGGCCCAGCTTCAAGATGCTTGCAACGAGGAGCACCAAGCGTGCCCAGGCGGGAACGCACACCTCACGGAAACATGCCAGCGCTTGGGCGAGGACCGCACGGCCGTGCGCGCTCTCTCTCCCTCTCTTTCTTTGCCTCAAGTGCGACCCCGAGTCGCACACAAACCAGTGGGCGCGCCGCCTCGGCGGCTCAACGTTCAACAGCAAGGGCGGCGCTGGGGACGAGAGCAGCAGTCTGCCCTGTCGCACGCGAGGTGCGCCGCGTCCCATCCTGGCCGCGCATGTGAGAGCGCCGACCGTAGCATCTGCCGTCTTAAAGCAAGCACGGCGAGATGCTGTCATGCGTTTATGGGGTGACCCGTTCCCGGTTTGGGCCCCTTGGATCATGGCGGAATTGGGGAGCGCAGATGTCACGCGCACTGGCGAAGTAAGGACGGACATTGGGGGGGGAGGCGGGTGAGGGGCATTTCGGGCGGGGGTCGCAGGGTGCAGCAGCAGTGATGCCAGTAGTCACCGATGGCCGCCCTCTGTGTGATCGTGCGCTCCGCAGCGACACAACCAACCAACGCGCCCCACTCCCTGACCATGCTCCCGTAGTGTGCACCCGCAGATCCACCGAGGTTGCGAGCAGCTTGCTCTTAGAGAAGTTAATCCATAACTCTACCTTGGTCAGCTCGTGGTGAACCAGCGCCGCGTCGCCAAGCAGTGTGCTGGCAGCATGCTCTTCCCGACCGCGCACGTGCAACCCAAAGTCGTTCTCAGCGCCGCACCAGACCGCTCCGCGCCGCCGAGGCCAAGCAACGTGCATCGCCGGCGTGGGCACTGCTTAGAGGGGCACGGGATCCGGGCTGCCGCTCACGCCAAGGGAAGTCTGGCAGAGGCCGCCTCCGCAGCGGGTCGCTTATGGGCCAGGCCTCGCCTCGTTGTGGGCGGAGGGTTTCTCCGAAGGGCTGAGGCGACCCGTCTTCCTCTCTTCTCCCTTTCCCCCTCTTCCTCCTCCTCCTCCTCCTCCTCCTCCTCCTCCTCCTCCTCCATCTCCTCCTCCCTCTCTTCCGCCTCCTCCTCCTCCTCCTCCTCCTCCTCCTCCTCCTCCTCCTCCTCCTCCTCCTCGGGTCGCCTACGGCCCCGGGGGAAACAGTGCAGTTGTGGTGTGGACGGTTGCAGCGGCACTGCTGTACGGACGGGGCCGCGGAGCCATCATCAAGAAACAGATTCTGGATGAACACCTGGGGGTGCCACGCTAGTGCGAAAACCAGACGTCGGAGGTCAGGGGAGAGGGACGACGGCGATGACGACGACGACTACGAGGAGGTGAAGGACACGAGAACAGCTCGCGACAACTTCCCAGTGCACCGAGCCTCCCGTGGGGCGCAAATCCAGACGCCAGCCAACCCAGTGGGGACGGGGAGAAAAAGGAGATAGGGAAGGGAGACGGTGATTGGGTCAATCGGGAAATGGGGCAGGAGGAGGGGGAGAATGCGGGAGAGAGGGGGAGGAGTCAAGATAGGTGCGCTAGCGTCACATCTGACGTCCTACCCCTCCCTCCCATCACTTACCGTGGCGTGGATCTCCTATCTTTTCGTACAGCCGGATGTCAAGCAGGGCAGTGATCCCAGGAGGGTGCGCGATGGATGGACAAGCATGGCGTAGAAGAGTACGGCAGAGCATGGCATGCCATTCCATGGCGTGGCATTGTGTAGTGAAGCATTGCACCAAAAAAGCACAGCAACCCAAAGCATGGCATCGAACAGCGGTGCACAATACAGCATCGCATCGCATGCCGTGGCATGGCTCCGGATGACTTGGAGGGTAAAAGGCCCGGCCGTCTACGAGATGCCAGCTCCTTGTCCTCCGTAATGCCAGCTCCTTGTCCTCCGTAATGCCAGCTCCTTGTCCTCCGTAAGCAGGGCCTGTCCGAAATGCCAGCTCCTTGTCCTCCGTAACGGTGCCTGCCCGACGTGGGCGCTTTCGGATGCCAAGTGCCGTCTAGAGGCGCGGGAGCGAGGCCAGCGCTACCTCGGGAGCACCATTTTGGTTTCGGAGGAACCAGAAACGACCATATTGAAAAAACACATCGGAACACACACACACAACTAAGATCATCTTGTGTGTAACAAACATCACGCGGAGAAGACGGGAGATTTTCCAGACAGAGTCAGGGGAAAGTAGTATCTATATTGTGTATGTGTAGAGGAAGGTGGATGGCGTGGGGGTGAGGGAAAGGAAATGTAGGGGAGCCGGAGAGGGAAGGGCAGAGTGTCCTCAGCCCCCTCCGCAGCGTAACTGAGGTGTGCACGATGTTCCTCGCGGTGCAGTTCTTATTGATTCATATCCTTGAGGCTTAACGCCTTCTCAGCGCAAATCTCCCCAACCAGGGCCAGGATGTGACATGTGCAATTCTCTGGCGCGATACTTCCCAATGCAGACGAACGTGTCTGAGAGCGTACTTTGATATTGCACCGCTCATAGTAAGTAGGAGGAGGTGGACGGGGCGTAGTGGGGGAAGGAGGAGGAGGGGGGAGGGTATGCGGAACGACGTCCAGCGGGGCCCAGCGTAACGACGTCCCGCGCGGACCTCACTTAGACTTTGCCATCCCCAGCGGTGCCATCCCCGGCAGGGCGGGGGATGGTGCAATCTGCTTAGCCGTCGCGATTTTCGAGGGGTTGCCGGGGGTACCAGCGGAGCGACGCCCCACGCAGACCTAAACTCGATCTCGCCATCCTGGGGGGGGGGAGGGCTACAATCTTTGAAACCGTCGCCAGTTTTTGAGGGTTGTTCGGCGATCCAGCGGGGCGACGTCCCACGCGGAGGGTTGTTGGGGGAGCCAGCGGGGCGACGTCCCACACGGACCTAATTTGACCTCGCCATCCCTGGCGGCGTCTGCGAATTCTAGAATTGCCACCGCTTTCGAGGGCTGCTGGGGGGTCCACCGAAACGATGCCCCGTGCGGACTTCAGTTGAATCTCGCCATATTCGGGGGGCTGCGATCTGCGAAACTGTCGCCGCTTTCAAAGGCTGCTGGGGGTTCAGCGGAGTGTCGCCCCACGGGGCCCGAAGTCATGGCGGCGCGCCTGTGGGCGCTTAGCTCCCGCATTGCGCTGTGCAGGAAGGAGGCGGGGAACTTGGTGAGCTCGCTCGGCACCGCTCACTTCTTGCACTCGCGATGCACAGCTGACCGCTTGGAGCGCCAACGTGACATGGCGCGGGCCGCACTGCTTGTCCAGCGCGCCTGGAACATAATTGACCGCCACCCTCTTTCTTCATCCTGCTTATTTGGTTGTCGTCCTCTTCCTTCTTCGCCGTTTCACGGCTGTTGTCGCGATGGCGGTTCTGCCCGTCTTCCGTCTTTGTCCTGCACCCCGTTCACCCCCCATTTCCCTTGCGACCCCGGGGCCTCAGCCTCCGTCATTGTTGCTGCCCCGTGTGTCACGCAACTCCTGCGCGTCCCTTCTAGCTTGCGCAGCCATGACCGACCTTGTATTGTCAAATGCCGAGTCACTCATTGCAAACGAGTTGGGTACGTCGTAGGGCAGGTTCACTTGACATGCCCCTCCAATGGCTCGCGCCCGTTTTTAGTGTCAAGTGCGAGTTTTGTTTGTTGTTGTGTTGCCCCCCCGAACCGCACCGCCAGCAATTGTTGCGCGTCGTTCATTCATGTAGTTCGCTCTTATTTGTTTGCGCGTCATTCATTCAATGCGCCCAGGATGCCACGCGGCATTGGCGCAGGTTCTTGAACCGGGGCAAGGGGGGAGGAGGCAAGGGACGAGGGGGAGGGACAATAATGGAGCACGGGAGGGGTTCGCAAAGGGGGCGGGTCGGGCGGGGTTGTCGCAGACGGCGTGGTCGAGCGGGCGGGTCGCTGACACCTCAGTCCTGCATGGGCCGCGGGTAAGTTTCAAGCGATAAGTAAGTCCCAAGCGATAGCGCGATTCCCAAATCAACCGTGACGGCCAACGCGAGAGTGCGATTCCTGAGTGATGGCAGCGCGGAGTTTTAGCAGATTGTGAGGAAACTCTACGCGAGAACGCGATGCCTGGATAAAGTGCGAAGGAGTTTCGCGCGATAGCACGGTTTTGAATACATTGCGCGAAAGTTTGAGGCGGGAGCCACTGAACCTGCATTGCCAAGGAATAGTTACTGTTGGTTCCCCCGGGCCTGGTGCACATTGTTTTTGTTTCAATGGAAGTGCTCCCCCCTGGGGTTCGCACCTGGTCTCTTACAAGGGAACGCATTGAGGTTCAGACTGTGCTCTTGGCTTCCGAATTACAACAACAACGGCTCGGGCTTCACATTTCTTCGCAATTCATTTGGGAATCGCGCTCTCGCGCGGTAGGCCTTCAATGTCTGTGCAAGCTGTGTGCTTTCATGCGAGACGTGTGTTTTTGAATGTCTGGACATGCCGCGCCCCGACACACAGGAATCAGGCTGTCGTTTTGTTTTGTCCATAACTCACATCGGGATCACGTTGTTCGTTTGACACGTCCTCGCGACTTATGCAAGACGCAAGCTTCAGCAACCCGCGTGCTCGACCTGGCCGCTTAGGCACGCCTTCCCGACCCGCCCGTCAGGGTCTACCCACCCGATTTCCCCGACGGGTTTTGCCACGCGCTTTCTGTTAGTAGCCGCCCCCTCCTGGTTGTCCTTCTCTCGTGTTCCATCCTTCTCCCTCCCACGCTGCCGTTTCTTTACATCCGCCCTCCTTTCCGTGTTTCAGGGGGTTGCGCCAAATACGCGTGGCAGGTAAAACAGATTCCCCCCCAAGATGGCACGGTCGAAGACGAAGAGGGCGGGCATCGAGGGTTAGGGACATATGTGTCGAGTGGCACGCGAGCACAAACGCGCGAACTGTCCTACCATGTTTCTTCTTTCTGTTATTGTAAACCGGGGCCAACAACCCAGTCTGAGGTTCCAGCTCTGTCCTTTTGAAGAAACAGCTGGGTTGGACAACAGTCATATTTGTGAAAGTGAAAATTCAAGCACGGCTCACGCATGGTAGTTTCACCATTGATTCAACATCGCGGTCTCGCACAGGACGTCCTTGCAGTTTATCCAGGCATCCCACTCTCACGCGGGACCTCGTCGATATGTATTGAGGCGCTGCGCCCTCGACGCTCAGGGATCACGCTCTCGCTTGAGCTTTCCTCGCGATGTCTTTGAGAATCGCGCTATCGCTAGAGATTTCCTCACGATCTATGCAGGACTGATGCTTCAGCGACCCGCCCGCTCGACCACGCTGTCTGGGCCCGCCCGCCCGACCCGCCCGTCAGGGTCCGCCCGTCCGACCCACCTGTCTGGTCCTGCCGCTTGTTTTCCTGCTCTTGACCCCTCTTCTGCAAATCTCTCTCGTGCTCCATCCTTCTCCCTCCCCTTTGTCCCCTCCCTCCTCCCTTCCTTCCCTTGTGTCGGGAGCCAGCTGCACGTGGTAGGTAGGGGAGACATACCCCCAAGGGGACACCATCGAATACGAACTGGGCGAGCATCAAGGGTTTGGGATTTATATGTTGAGTGGCACGCGAGCACATAAGAGCGAACATGCTTAAACTGGTAAAGGTTGTTACTGGTGTTGTTGTTGCTTCTTGGTGTCGTCCTCGCCCGCCACCCCCCCGCGACCCACTTGCGACACACCATGCGACCCACCCCGCGACATACCCACGACCCACCCGCGACCCACCAACGACCCACCCGCGAACCACCAACGAGTACGCCGCCCCCATACTATTATCCGCAATTGCTGGGTGCTGCGTATGTGTGTATATATATATATATATATATATATGTATATTTCTGTCGCGGTCGTTGCTTTGACCAGCAGCGGCTTGCAACAGCACCATGTGTTGGAGTTGCCCCGTTCCCTGCTGCACCGTGCCCCCACGACAATCTAGGTCGCGTGTCAAAGTATTGTACTAAGCCTTGGCCTTGTGTTCCAGCGCCCAGTACATGCTGCTACCACCAAGCAGTGGGAAGTGCAACGTCGCCCATGCTATCTACCCTTGGTGCCGCCTGAGAGGGACAACGGAGGCCCTGCACATAGGATGGATTACGAAGGAGCGCCGGGGAGGAAGGGGGCGCACGGTGCGAGGGGGAGGTGGGACGCTATATCCAGGAGCCGCGGGAGGACGAGGACGGATAGGGAGGGGAACCGGGTGGAAGGAGGAGGAAGTCAGGATGAGCGGGATGGAGCAACGAGCAAGGTTGGAAGAGGAGATGCGGGAGGCGGGCGGAAGAGGACATGAGGATGAGGTACACAAGGACGAGTGGAGAACGGCGGTTGATGGATGGGAGGAGGTATTGTCGAGTTCGCTATTGCCGCAAACTGATATTTGACGTTGGTGCCGGCTTAAAATTCCATGGATGCGAAATCGTGAAGTTGATGCTCCTTATTTTGGCGACGGCACCATCTTGTGAACCACTAAGTACCGTCGGTGCGCGATCGGGATTTGGCAATGGGCTGACATAGTACTCGCTCGTCAGCGCAAGACTGCTCTTCGCATTGTTTACTCTGGCGGTGGCGTCGTGAACCACTGCTCCGCGAAACAAGCTGCGCGACGTATAGGAAAGTAGGCGTACAGCGAACGCCCATGCCAAAAACCACCCTGCTTGCCTTGGAGGTGCCCTGGGCTTCTTGGATTTCGATGGTTCTGCGATGCAAAACGTGACCCCCTATGCAAAACATCTCAATGGGAAGCTTGGGGTCTCGGGGTGGGGTTTCTTCTGTAAGGTTTCTGGTGGTCGAGCTCCCACTGTTGGGAAGCAGGTGCCTGCTTGGGTGAAGGACATAAACGTAACAACTCGGAACTTCGCGCGGATTTCTCGGATCCACGCTGGACCCCCCACTCCCTGGCGCGCGGAGCGCGCCAGGGGCGGCGCCGGAGGCGCCGCCAGGAGCCTCCACCGCCGATCCGAGAAAAATCCGCGCGGACCTCTGAGTTTTCATGTTTATGTCATTCTCACCAGCCTCGAACATGTCCCTATCCCTGAGATTGACACGCCCAAAGGCGATGACAATCTTAGGGAGGCGCCCTGGAAAGATATGGGAACCCCTGGGATTGGCATCGTGATGAGGCGATGCCCAGCATAGGGATAGGGATATGTTCCAGGCTGGTAACATTCTTCGTTCCCCTAGTGATGGCGCACGGCCCCGCCGAGGCGCCCGATGACCCCCCGGGGCGGCAGCCGCCCGCTCGGCCAGGGGGGCCGCAGGATCGGCCTCTGGACGGCCCTGGCGGCGCGCGACGCCGTGCGCGGCCCCCGGGGCCCCGCGAGCCGCGGGGCGCGGGGGCTCGTCGGGGTGCTGCTGCCAGGAGCGCGCGGGCCCTCCTTTGGGGGGGTGGGGTTTGGGGTTGGTGGTGCTGCCTCCCTTCTCCTCCCACCCCTCCTCTCCTCCTCCTCCTGCTGCTCACTCTCCTCCTCCTCCTCCTCCTCCTCCTCCTCCTCCTCCTCCTCCTCAGCAGCAGCAGCCAGCAGCAGCAGCAGCAGCAGCATCAGCATCAGCATCAGCATCATCACAGCATCATCAGCATCAGCATCATCATCATCATCATCATCATCATCATCATCATCATCATCATCATCATCATCATCATCATCATCATCATCATCCTCATCATCCTCCATCCCTTCTCCTCCCCCTCCTCCCTCTCCCCCCCCCCTACCCCCCCCTCACTCCTTACCCACCCTCCTCCGTCCTCGCCCCTCGCCCTCCTTCCACGGCCCGATGGCACTCTCCCGCCGAAGGCTGGGCGGGCGCGGGCCCCTGGGCAAGGGGGGCCACGCGCGATCCGGACAACTCGCCCCCGCCCCCTTCAGCCACGCGCAGAGGGGGGTGGGGGGAGGGGGGAGGGCTTCTTAGAAGCACCCCTCCTTCTAAGAAGCCTTCCCCCCTCCCTCCACCCCCTTGTGCGCGCCGCCAACCCCCCCCCACTCCTACTCGGGGCGCCTGCGGCCAGACAGCGCGCCCACACCCGACGCCCGGCGCGGTGGCCCGTGGGCCCCAGGGGCGCAGCGGTGCCCCTCGCGCGGCGGTGCCCCCGACGTGAAATCTACCCAGCACGCGCTGTTCTCCCCCGTTCGGCGGCGAGCGACGGGGGGGAGCGAAAAGGGAAAGGCTTATTCCGAAGGTGGCTGGGCTTCTCAGGAGCCTTCTGGTCTTCTCAGTGTTTTTCTGTGTGTGTGTGTGTGTGTAGGTGTGTGTGTGTGTGTGTGTTTGGGGGAAGGCTCAGGTTTGTTTTCCGCAGGCTGGAGGATTGCCGAGCCTTCGCTTTCTGCGATGCTTATGAGAGGCTCTTACGAGGCTTCTGCGAGGTGGATGAGAAGCGGCTTCTGCTAGTCCCATGCGAGGTTAAGGCGAAAGTTGTGCGAATGTATGCGAGGCGGCTGGCAAGTTTTTGCGAAGAAGCTCGGAGATTCCTACGAGGCGTCTGCAACTTGCGTCATGGCGCTTATCGCGAGCTTCCACTCAAGGTTTTCTGAAAGGGCCTTTTTCGAATGCCTTTTGGGCGTTGTCTGAGAGCTCCGTCTGGAGCCCCACAGGCGTTTTGCGGTTGTTTGGATGAGAGGAGGTAGCAGGGTCCAAATCTGCAATGTGAGATGACGACAACACACCAGAGGATCTATTCATCAAGCTTGGCCGCGAGGACTGTTGATCGTGTGCGTGTGTGTGTTACCTGGAGACACAACAATCATCCCATCCGCATTCCAGGGGCGTGTTCCAGGACTCCCTGTTGCGGGCACTCTCGACGGCGACGCCGCCGACGACGAGGCGGGAACACCGCAGCGACGAGAAAGAGAGCACTTCGGGAGATCATGCGTAATTTCGGTGTCTTCGATGGGAGGACATCGGTGCTTGGTTTTGTGAGAAATTGGAAGGCCCCTGTCTGCACTAGTTGAAGGTACGTGTGTGATTTGGCAGATCATCGACGGTTCATGAGGGGACTTTGGGGCCATTCTGGGTGCCCGAAGAACCTTGTCCCCAGAAGCCGTTGGAGATTCCGCGAAGCCCCACAGCGCCATAACAGACCCCACAACTGCGATCCTCGATGAATGATCCCCGAGGAGGTCCGCCCCGACACCAAAGCAGAACGAAAGGGCAGTTTGAAGTACCCCCCGCCCCCGCGAAAAACGCTCAGCCTGCGCGGCGGCCCGGCCGCTGCCCGTGCTGTGCGCCCTCTTCGTGTCCCTGCGGCTGCGGGCGGAGGAGCTGTCCGGCAGGGGCGGGGAGCCCCAGGCGCGGGCGGCCGCGGAGGAGGAAAATATAGGGGAACGAAGAAGGACACGAATTTGAGTCGGGCCTGTTCCTCCTACAGGAGGAAGATTCAAAGGTAGTCCAAAAATAGTCTGGAACTTTTTTGAGCATTTTTGCACGTATTTGGCGTCTGCTTTAATGTATTTTCAGTTTTTTGTCCAAAGTCCCCCTGTAGGGGGAAAGGCCCGACTTCAACATAAACATACAGCTCGGAGGTCCGCGCGGATTCCTCGCATCGGCGCTGGACCCCCTTTGCGGCGCCTCTGGCGCCGCCTCTGGCGCGCTCCGCGTGCCAGGGAGGAGGGTCCAGCGAGGATCCGAGGAGTCCGCGCGGACCTCCGACTTGTTGTTTGTGTCATTCTTCGCTCCCCTAAGGAAGGGCGAGGGAGGCAGGGAGGGAGGGAGGAGCAGAAGCATGCTCATGGAACCCAGAGCGCCCGCCAACGAGAAAGGACGGCACCCGGAGAGCTGCAGCTGGCACCAATCACGACCGGAGCTGGGGACTCTGGGATGGCCGCTGCGCTGCCCAGTGTGCTCGATGCTGCGGTCGGCCTGCTGACCTCCGCCAGTCGCAGGACCGGCCATGCAGGGACCCTAGGCTGGCACACGACCAGCCTGCAGGGGGAAGAAGGAGGGATGGACAAGGGAGCAGGTGTGTGCAGGGAGAAAGGATCAGGGAGGAGGGAGGTGAAGGAGGAGGAGCGGGAGGAGGAGGAGGAGGAAGAAGAAGAACAAGAAGAAGAAGAGCGAGGAGGGAGAAGGAGGACAACTATGTTTGGTGCGTTCCCTGCTTGCTGGAACCTCCAGAGACCCCTTGGGCCCCCCCCGGACATCCTTGGAGACTGTTGCGGGGCTTTAGAAGCCTCCTGATGGGGAGGGGGAGGAGGAAGAGGAGGGCGACGACGTCATCTTCGCCATTTTCATGTGGCACCTCCGCCTCTCTGCCGTCTGTAGCCCTGTCGGCTCAAGCCACTGCAGCATAACAAGGTTGGTTTCCCATCGGACCATCTGGAGCCCTCGGGTCCTGGGCCAGCCTCCAGAGCTCTCGTGACACGCTGGTTCAGCGACGACTGAAATTTGCCGACCCAGTTTCGATTCGTTCTTTGTGTTGTTGATGACGTCATTGCCCTGGAGGTGCGTAGATCAGGCAAGATGTCAGGGCATGGGGCCGACGGGCTCTGATCAGTGCCGCCCTGCCCGAAATTGCCGGCACGGGTTGCCAGAATTCTGAGCTTGTCGCCCCAAGGGCGATGCGCGTGCGTTAGCGGCCCCGGAGTCGCCGAAGTCCCTTGTGTAGCGACCAGGAGATCGTCGATGTGTTATTGTGCGTAGCGCGTGCTGCGCGCGCAGACTGTGCCAAGCACAAGTCCAACCCTCGCAAGGACCCCAAGGCGGCCGAGCCGAAGTACACCACCTACGAGGAGGCTGGCGCCGCCGCCCAGCTTTGCACCAAGTGTCTCCCATGCAAGGACGGTTCCAAAGGATGCCGTGCTTGCATGGGAGAGTGGTTCGAAGTCCAGCGCAAGAGGGGCTTCTTGGCCAGATCGGCCAAGGACCTCTCTTGCGCTGGTAAAATTTAGGTCCCCAGCCCCGAGCTCGAGATCGCTCGAGTCAGCCTTGTGTCCTGCGCCTCTGCGGGCACGTAGCCACGAGCCTCGAGATCTCTCGAGCAATCTCTGTGTAGTGCGCCTCTGCGGGCAAGTAGCCACGAGCCATGCGATCGCTCGAGTCAGGCTTCTGTCGTGCGCCTGGTTTAACCTTCTTCTCCGCTTCCTCTTCCATCGTCGTCATCATCATCATCATAACTTACCTTCCCCGGGGAAATCCTTTATTATCACCGTGGGAACCGCGAACTTTTTTCTTCTGGGGGCTTATTATCGCCCGTTTACGGTTATACCTCTGTCCCATTGTCCCACCACCGTCCTCGCCACCACCCTCACCATTCTCCCCACCACCACTGTCCCCACCACTGTCCCACTGTCCCCACCACTGTCCCACAGTCCCCACACCTGTCCCTCTGTTCCCACCACTGTGTTTCCACAGTTCCCACCACTGTTCCCACAGTCCCCACCACTGTCCCCCGCCGCTGTCCCACTGTGTTGTCCCACTGTCCCCACCACTGTCCCACTGTCCCCTTTGTCCCCGCCATTCTCCCCACTGTTTTACTGTCCCACCACTGTCCTCTCCACCGCCCTCACCACTGTCCCCACCGCTACCGTCCCCACCGATGTCCCACTGTCCCCACCACGTCCATTGTCCCTTCCCCACTGTCCCCACGATGTCCCACTGTCCCCACACCACCCCACCTCCCCCGATGTCCCACTGTCTCCACATCCGCGACCCAGCCGCGACCCAGCCGCGACCCACCCGCGGCCCACCCGCGACCCAGCCGCGACCCACCCGCGACACACCCGCGACCCACGCACGACCCACCCGCGACCCACCCGCGACCCACCCGCGACCGACCCGCGACATTGTGTTGACCAAAAGATCCGCGCCGCACGGCTAATCGTACAATTTGTGCAAAACGTATAGCTGCGCCCGCGGGGGGGGGGGGTTCAGAACCTCGCAGACTGCCGGCGACTCCGTCCCCCCCTCATTCCTATCCGTAGCTGCGGGGTGCTACGGTATATAACATGCCGCGGCTCCGTCGTGCTGGAGGTCCGTCCGTGGGAGCGATTCCCGTGCTGGTGGGTTAAAAGAGTTCAGTGTTTCGTCCGGCTGCCACGCCGCGCCCCCCTTCGGCAGCTGCTCTAACGGCGCGAGACTGACCCGAGCCGTCGGCTGCTGCACCCTCGGCGCCTGCTGCTCGTCCGCATCCTGCTTCTCCAAGTCCGTCTCGACACTGGGTGCCGTGAACTCGCTGGGTTCACGGCTGGCGAGAAACCAGGCGCCGGGCATGGCACGGGGTTGCGTATCGGCACGTTTGCATTGACCGACGACGCCGTGATAATTGGCTCCTCCCACTCGTCGCGCGGCCCTCGGCTGATCGAGTAGCCACACCGGCGAAGGCCGCCATCCGTGACGCGCCGACTGTATGTGATTCAAGCGCGCGGCTTCATCATTGCTTGATGCAGAACCGCACTTGGTCAGATGCTCCTTCCAACTTTCTGGAAACTGCATCTTGATGCAGATCGCTCTGCATAGCTCACGTCTGCAAGCAAAGCTCGAAGCACACTGACTGGTGCTGCTGCACCTGGAGGCTGCCATGGCAAAACACCACTGA
>CAUYUJ010017171.1:1200708-1228705 GCA_963575745.1 Prorocentrum cordatum | reverse complement strand
GAGGAGGAGAAGGAGGAGGAGGAGGAGGAGGAGGAGGAGGAGGAGGAGGAGGTGGAGGAGGAGGAGGAGGATGATGATAATAAGACTATTCATAATAATATTATTAATAATAATAATAATAATATTAATAATAATAATAATAATAATAATAATAATAATAATACTAAGAATAATAATAATAAGAAGAAGAAGAAGACTCGCACTACTAAAAATAATAAACATAATAATAATAATAATAATAATAATAATGGTAGTAAAAATAAGAAGACTAAGAAGAATACTAATAATAAGAAGAAGAAGAATAAGAAGAAGACGAATAATAAGAAGAATAAGAAGAAGACGAATAAGAAGAATAATACGAATAATAATAATAAGAAGAAGAATAAGACAACGAACAAGAAGGGGAGGAGGAGGAGAGGAGGCGAGGAGGGAGAGGAGCAGGGGGAGGAGGAAGAGGAGGAGGAGGAGGAGGAGGAGGATGAGGAGGAGGAGGAGGAGGAGGAGGAGGAGGAGGGAGGACAGAGGAGGAGGGAGGAGGAGGAGGAGGAGGAGGACAGAGGAGGAGGAGGAGGAGGAGGAGGAGGAGGAGGAGGAGGAGCCAGGCGGGCTGAGGGCCAGGAGAGCGGGGCCAGCCGTCGTCGTCGTCGGCCCGCCCCCTGCCCCTCGTGGCCGCGCGCCGCGGCGGTTGCAATCGGCAGCCGCTGCAGCCGCACGCCCGCGGGCGCCGCCGAGCTGCCGCCCCCTCGGGCCGCCACCTGCGAGGAGGCGGCGAGCGCGGACGCCTGGCCCCCGCCAGGCCGCGCTGGAGGCGGCCGCCACGCCGCGCACCGTCGGCGAGCCGGCCTGGCACCGCCGCGCCAGGCAGCAGCGCGCAGAGGCCAGGGTGCTGCTGAGGGTCTGTTCGGCGGCGCAGGTGCTGGACCAGCACCACTCCGCACAGAAGCACCAGTGCAACCAGCAGTTCCAGCGCCACCAGCAGAACGAGATGGCGCAGCAGTGGACATTGGGACCGCCTGTCGGAGCGCAGCCCTGGCCATGGAGAAGGCAGTCGCGTGGCAGGTCGACGGCCAACAACCAGAACAACCACAACCACCAGAAGAACGACCAGAGCTGGCAGCAGGACCGCGACAACCACCAGAAGGACCACCAGAAGGACGACAAGAGCTGGCAGCAGGACCGCAACAGCCACCGCCAGCAGCACCAAGGCGAGGACACCTACAAGAAAGGATCACGAACTCGCTCCACACCTCGCACAACGACACGGACGCAGAGCAGGAAGCACTACAACGCGCACAACTTCTTCGACGGCTTCCAGTTCTCCAAGAAGCAGCGCGAGATCCTCGACCACGTCCTCCCTGCCGACGACGTGCGCATGCAGTCCCACGAGAGCTTCTCCACGCCCCCGCTGGAGGAGGACATGCGCCGCCTTTGGGTGACAACCAAGCGCGGACGCATCGCTAGGTTGGCAGACCAAGCTCAGGGCGCACGCGCCGTCGGCGTCGACGATTCCAAGATCGTCGCCGAGCTGTCTGTCAACAAGGCAATGCTCCTCCTCACGTTGTCTCCCGACGAGCGGGTGCACTACTACCGCCGATGCATCGACAACACGGTCAGGCGAAAGAATGCGCTCAAGGACGACATCAGGAAGATGCAGACCGAGTTCGACAACACGGAAGGCAGCTTGAGGACACTACGGGCTCTACTCCAGGAGTCAAAGTCGAAGAGGGACGACGCCACATCCGACCTCGAGTACGACGACGTCTACAGCGACAACGACGAGAGAGAGAAGGACCACCACAACAGGCGCAGGACTCGGACACAGACACCTCACCCACGACAGCGCGAAGACCATCGACCCCAGAAGTACGCAGCACCAGCAGCAGCACCACTTCGACAGCAGGACGACCCACACCAAAAAGGTCACAAAGAGCTGCTCGAGATGATCACAGACCTCTCCAAAAAGGTGGACCAGCAGCGACAACACACGGGACTCCATCAGCACCACCTAGCTCACCTCCACCAACAAGCTGATCTCCGACAATCCGAGCACCGCGAACAGTTGCAGGAGGAGTTCGCGCGCATGGAAGCACACACGTCTCGGAAGGCCTTCAACGAGCTTCATCTCGAACTACAGCACCACGAGCAACGACTCCAGCGCCGCTTCCAGGAGGAGATAGACGAGATCAACGTGCGCAGCCGCCACCAAGAACATCAGCAAGTACAACGGGTCCTACGACAGTCCGAACAACGACGTCAGGAAGATGAAGCTGAACAGGCACATCGCATGAAGACCGAGCTCGAACAGCATCAACCACTTCACGACGCTGCATGCGGTCACCTTGCACGGCGGGAAGCAGTACAGCAACAAGAACTACGGGAGGCTAAGCCATTCTGGCTCCAGCATCTAATATCTGAACACCGCCTTCAACAGGAGGAAGCTCAGTGTGCTCACAACCTCCTACTTCAGCACGAGATGAGAGGGCAGCAACAAGAAGACGCACTTCGACTGGCTCAGCAACGACAGCTTCACGAAATCAACTGCAGGGCTCAGGCGGAATCATCGGCACTCATGCAAGCCAAAGAGAAGATCCTCGAGGAGTACGGCGAACTGCGTGCGCAACAACACGAAGCAGCCACGATTCGAACCGAGCACCAGCACGAACGAGCCCGACTCCAAGGCGAACGTGCCAACCTACACCTCACCGAGCAGCAGCTCCACGACAGGTACATCAACCGCCTGGCGACGACCGAGGAGATGCGAATAAAGGAAAGGGAGGAAATGCAACGTGAGTTTCGACAAGCCGAGCTTCATCATGACCCTCTTGATCTTGAACTGTTGCAAGAATTGAACACGAGATTCAGCGAGAGAGACGAGGAGGAAAACAGACAGCAGGCGTTAGCCGACTCAGAGGAGAAGCGCATCCACCGCGAGATCGAAGGCGCCCTCACCGCGATCATCCCAGGCCCCTACGAGATGCCTCACCCACACGCCGACATCTACCTCGAGCAGCTACGACAGATGAGCTCTCCACCGAACGCAGATCATTCCACGTCCAACTCAGACGCATGGAGCTCACGAGACCTCGGCTCTGCAGCCGCACCACCCACCTCACCACCCGCCCCGAACCCCGACCACACACGCGACAGAACGCCCATACACCCTCCAGCCAGTATCGCCCCACTCAGCGATGCCGACCACGACAAGCCCTCTGAAGCACACCACGGCGATACACAAGCACACCAATCGAGCTCTCCAAGATCTTCGTGCTCTCCCACGCCCATCGCCGACGACGGCTACCTCTCTCAGCACGACGACGGACAGTCTACGCCCATTCCTGACATTCATCACGACTCCGACCTCGAAGGCACCGACACCCCCATCCCAGCTGAGCAGGCCACTCCCCCCACCCCACACATCATCTTCCCTGAAGTACGTGCCATGTCCGCCCCCCCCGACACGAGATCGACACCCGACGACCAACAGCGTTCCACGCCCCACACCACAATTCTCATCGATCTCAGCGACGACGAGCACGAAGTACCCACCACGCCCAAGACTCGACCGATCACCAGCATCACCCCAACCCAAGCCTACAGCCCCATCATCCCTCCACCCAGATTCCATATGGGAACGCCCGACAGGGCCCAGTCAGCGCCACCCTCACGAATCCGATCGGCCCTTAAGAGACAGGACCCCACATCACGACCACCGCGGAAGGTCCGTATCCACGACAGCGGTGACGGCTTCGTGGACATATCCGACCGCGTCCCTCTCCGTGCCGATCCCGACGATGAAGGATCGGACACCGCGCTGCGGCCAAAAAACTAGATACGAACGACCCCGATGAGGGCGCTCTGGCTCATCGGACCCGTCGAAAAAGACCAGAGCAACAGGCCCCTGGGCGGCCTCAAGCGTCCATACGCAACTCTCGGCTCAGCGCCACACAGCATCACAATGTCACAGACGCAGCAACGAACCTTGCGACCCCTGCGGTGCAGGTAACTTGCAGCTTCAGACACGCACACCCACCCCGACTTCCACTAGGGAAGCCTACATCGACTGACCTCGACAGGCTGACACCCGCTTTGGGGACCGCGGACCAGCACCGAGCGCCAGGCAACATAGACAGCCGACTCTGCCATCTTCCCTCCTCGATAGCAGACTCCACTAGCTTGCAGACCGCAACCAACCTGACGACCCAGGGGGTGCAGGTGACTTGCACTTCTGACAGCCACCCTCCGACACACACCACCAGTCCACGTGCACTGACTCCTGCTTTGGGGATAGCAGATCAGACCCGACGGACAACGGCAGTAGTTTCACTTGCCTCACACGACCAGCACGACGCAACCGCAACCGATGGGACCACTCAAGCCAAAGATCTATGACCACCTGGGGAGCCACCCGACCCCCCAGATCCACTCGAGACCTTCGAGCGCCCCCACCCAAGATCGACTGCCATACTGGGGAGGGTCCCCCCAGATGGCACCTCGCGCAGGTTGACACCTCCACGAGCGCCACCTGGCTCCTACGCCGCCACCTCCGACACATCGCCAAGGCACGACCTACTTCGCTCCACCATTTCTGAGAGCACTCAGCGTGTCACGCCGACCACACCAAGAGTAAGGACAGGCGACGAGACGAATCGGCTACACACACCACCCCGACTCGAGCGACCCAAGCCCGACGCCACGGTCGCCACAACTAGCCATTTTGGCTCTACGCATGCACGGAAATTCAACGGCTCCGACGTCCACAACGAGACGCCCGAGTACCACAGTGCGATCACGATAGACTACTTCCCTGGGATCGAGGATACCTTCCTCGATAATAGCAGCGAGATGGATAGCGGCAACTTCCACCTCGATGACGACGCCATTCGCACGCGGCTTCTGGCACGAGTCCGACGGCAGCAGCAACGGCGACTAACAGCACAGCAGACATCTACGTACACCACGACCCACAATCGATTCCAAGCCCTGCAACCCAGCCCACCGCCACCCCCAGCAAGACATACCACCACGCTTCCGACACAGCAGCCCACCGGCCATCCACCAGTAGCCCTGACAGCATCCCAGGGCGCTGGACATGGCACCGCAGCACCCGACAGAGACCGACACGCGGCCACAGGTGAAAGGCGACAACGACAAAAGACAGCTATGCACCCCTTTCGATGCCCAACAGGAGCTTCTGCAACAACGCACAACGGACAAGCTGCACACAGACGACAGCAGAAGGCGACAGCATTGTTACCGTTTCGAGTACAGCGACCATCCAATCCCAGCGCCGACAACCAGCCCCAACAACTGCAACCATCGTACCACGAGGCCAATCTCGACATCACAAGATACCACGGCATGCAACCACCAGGCGACTGCACATGCGACCTAGGGGACACCAGAGGACTGATCAGACGAATACGGGCCACGACCGCCCCCTTTCTCAACGCCAACATCGAAGGTGACGACCTGCACCCAGCAGCAACATATGCGCTCAACAATACGACGAAAGGCAACAATGCCCACAGCGCAAAGCACATCTTCACTGACGCTTCCCACAACGCACGGAGACCAGACTGCTGCTCATGGGCATTCTTGGTACTACAAGAAGGTGGCGAACACGACCAACACACGTTCAGAGGAGCCTTCAGCAGCATCGTCAGCAAGAGCCACAACATGAAGTTGAATGACCGCAGTACCACCAACACCACAGGCGAAATCATGGCCATCGTGCAGGCTCTCATGTGGTCCATCGCCGTCGCCGAGCCGCAACCTATCTGCATTCACACCGATTGCGAGACGGCCATCAACATATGCATGGGACGCGCCACAGCAACAGCAGACGAACATCTTGCGAGATTCATGAAGGTCATCTTTGATACGCTCAAGAACGAAAACGACATAACCTTGCACCACGTCCCGAGTCACGAAGGCATGCCGTGGAACGAGCTCGCCGACGGAATCTCAAAGAGGACACGAAAGCGCTACGAGAGAGGCCACGACTACGACACCATCCCGCACAACTTCAGAGACATCATCGCGGACACAAAGTACTATCAATGGGAGTCGATCCTCCAGACTGATCATCCCGATCGAGCAGCTTACCCACTACGCGAAGGTGCCACCTTACGCTTTGGATTACCAACTCGGAATGCTAGTGTTCGGCACCTCATGGCGCCTAAGACGGTCTCTGCCAAAGAAACCAAGATCGAGCTCTCCATCGCAACCTACAACGCCGAGAGTGTCAGAGAGTCCGACGCTCAGCAGCAGAAGAAGTTCACAAAGGCAGCACGGCTTGCACACCAGTGGCGGGGACCCTTGCTTCGACGACAATTTCAAGAAAAGCGACTCCACATCATCGGCATTCAGGAGGCGCGCAACGAACGACGTACAACAAACGGGAATGGATACTTCATCATCAGCAGCCCGCACGACCACTACAACGCTGGATGTGAGCTATGGATCAACGTGGAGAAGCCCTACGCCTACAACAAGGACGGCCCACAGCACTTCGAGCCCAGACACTGCCACGTTCTCATCAGCGAGCCAAGGATCCTCATCGTCAAAGTCACTACGGACTGCATCAATACCACCATTTGTGTATTTCATGCTCCTCACAGCAAGAAAGGTCCTCAAGAACGACAAGACTTTTGGCAGCGACTACAGAAGCTCGTACAACAGCACAGACCCAACCTCATGCTCGCCGACGCCAACGGCCGACTTGGAAGCGTGCAGTCGACATCGGTTGGACCTGCTGGACTTTCCCAGACCGAGGACAGCAACGGCAAGGAACTTCACGAGTTAGCAGCCGCAGGGCACTACGTCATCGCCAACACCGTGATCTCCAACGGCGACGAGCACCACACGTGGACAGACGCATATGGGCACAAGCACCGCATCGACTACATCATCGCGGACGATACGCTCATCAGACACATCACCGACGTCAAGACACTGGCCGACATTGAGACCATGAAGAAACACCGACAAGGGCAGCATCAACGCGAGGATCACCTGCCAGTTACAGCTCGAGCCTGTTGGACCGTGCGGCACACGGCGCCAAAGCAGCTCTTCCCGAAGATAGACAAGCACCAGCTCAATGACGAGAAGGCCGTCGAGACCTTCAAGATGCACCTTGACGCTACTGTCTTACCGTCATGGGGAACCGACTACGATGAGCACATCCACCAGTACATGCTGACCATCATGGACGCAGCGACCTCAGCGTTCAAAAGAAGCGGGAAGAAGAAATACCAGGAGTACATCTCAGAGACCACGCTCGATTTTGTCCTCAGCCGACGGAAGTTCATGAAGCTCCTCCGTAAGGCAACAACACATGGAGCGACAGCTAGCACGATAAAGCGCAGAATCCAAAGGCTCATCAACGACATCCACAACGACCCGACCCTTCAGATGACTCCCGAGGCGATCCACACTACTTACTGCGAGACTTACATGCTCAACTACGCTGCAGCGAACTTCCCTTACAACCCCGACTATCATGGGTTTTTACAACACGTACGGCACTGGATCGACGCCACGAGAAAAGTAATCGTCAAGATGACCAACAGGGACTACGACGCGTTCTTGGAAGAGCAAGCACAAAAGGCAATGGATGCAAAGCGCACTGGCGACACGTACACCGAGTGGAAGTACACCAAGAAGCTCCTGCTATTCGGTGGCCGCAAGAGACGTAAGCGACAAGCATACCCCATGATGAATGCAGCAGACGGCACTGTCCTCGACAGTTCCACGAGCAAGGCCGACGCAGCCACACGACACTTCGGACACAACGAAGCAGCCGACATCATCTCCGCTCAGGACGTGGTTGACAGATACAACGCCAAAGAGGACAGGACCGAACCAGCTCAGCCCAGGAGAACGCGCCACGTCAACAACTTCGCCAGCATCTACGAGCTCACAGACATCCTCCACAAAGCGAGACCTCACCGCGCACCAGGACCAGATCGGGTATCCGACGACTTCTCCAAGATCGCCCCACGGCAGATGGCCCGACACATGCATCCGATCATCACCAAAGCAGCGCTCTTCTGCAGGGAGGGCGTAGCTCTAAAGGGGTCCAGGATGACGTACTTCTGGAAGGGCAAGGGCAGCGAGGAGGACCTGAACAACCAGCGGTCAATCACGTTGGCCAACACCGTCATCAAGCACCACTACAGATACATCAGACAATGCATGAAGGACCTAATCCCCACGATGCTCTTCTCCACTCAGACGGGAGGCCGACACCACTACAGCACGGACATCAACCACATGACGATGCGGCTCCTATCCAATACTGCCTACCACGCGAAGCACGACATGGTCATCATCATGATAGACTTGAAAGCAGCCTTCCACAAGGTAGTCAACCAGCTCGTGTACAACTTCACCCAGACCAAGGAGCAGCTGGACGACCTTCTCGCCCACATCGACATTCCCCATGTCATGCTTCCCGCGATTGAGGCCCTCATGACCGACAACGGCATTGTCAACCAACACGTGGACAACCAACACATTGTCGACATGCTCACGGAGGCACACACTGGGACTTGGTTCTACATCGACGACCAGTGCAGCTACGCAGCACCACGACTTGGTACACGCCCTGGCGTACCAACAGCCGACTTCACATTCAACATGCTCATGGCGGACGTCACGCGAGACTACCACGACCACGCCGTCGAGGATGGAGCGACTTTCGACATACCGCATGCCCCACCACGTCTCCGAGCTTGCGACCACAACGCCACACTGTCCTCTACATCCTTCGTAGACGACGTCAAGGCGGCTGCATCCACGGCAGACGGCACCATGATACACGCACTCATCTCCAAGATGTGGGGACACCTCATACGCGCGACACTGCGAAGAGGCCTCCCGATCAACACCAAGAAGTCCAGCTTCATCGTCTACCCCAACACCGTCGCAGGCAAAAGAGCTACACGGACCATGATACGGGACAATCACAGCATCACCGACATGGGGCTCTGCGTCACCATCGCTAGAAGCACCAAGCTGCTGGGCGCGATGTTCAACGACAGGAACGACATGGGCCAGGAGACGGCAGCACGCACCATCGCGCTACGCGAGACAACAGGCCCACTCCGACGCACCTTGTTCCAACGACAAGCCATCTCCATCCAGACTAAGATCCACTACCTCGAGTCCTTCGGCTATTCAAGACTGCTATTTAACGCGGGGACATGGATCATCACAACAGCGCGGGACTACCACAGGATCAACACAGCCTACGTCACTGCGGCACGACAGGCAATAGGAATTACACACAAGGCCATGAAGGACAAACACATCACCAACGAGCAGATATTGGCACGTGCCCAACTACCGAACCTCGAAGACCGACTACGATGGCTACGACTGCGAGAACTTCTGCGACTCATAAAAGGATGCCCGTACGAAACGCAGGCACTCATTGACTACGACATCGAAGTCAACGGCACCTGGACGCAAACCATCAACAACGACATCCACACATGCCGACAGCACTGCGACGGCACCCGCATCACCACCGCACCCAAGGACATCATCGACTTCATCAAGGCTGCACGCAACGACATGCAAACGGTCAAGTCTTTTATTACGAGCACCTACAAGCGTGCACAAGACTCATCCTCCGACCGAGCAGCGCAGGACCAGCTGCGCGCAGACCTATCGCTAACGGCAACAGCACTGGGAGTGCTGCCACTACCCCGACAAGCAGGAACCACGACACCAGCACCAGCCAGAGTTATGTGTTACCATTGCGGTGCTACATTCAAGACCAAAGCAGCACACAACAAGCATGTCTACGCCGTCCACCAGGACAAGCACACCATAGACAACTACATCGTCGGTGACACCTGCCAGGTATGCTTGAAGTACTTCTACACCGCGAACAGACTTACCAAACACGTCAAATCGTCACGCCAGTGTGCAGCCACACTGATGCAGTTCGGAGCGAAGCCGCCAACAGAAGACATCGACGCGCACAAGGAGGAGACCCGACGCGTACGACGATCCAACCGACACGCTGGGCTTCCAGAAGACTACGCCGAGCGGCCACCCATCCAGCTACAGGGGCCATCACTGGGACCACCAACCCACGCCGACCACGACCACCGACCAATACCAGCCCAATTACTACCCACCGACGCACCCACCACACAAGACAGCGGACCCAACCGAGCAGACACGGGAATGACTGACATCACAGGAAAGCCCAGCATTGTACTGCTCTTCACCACCAACCACGACCACACCAGCGCGGTGACCGACGCCCTCCAAGCCACCGCAGACAGACACAGCATCTCCATCGAACTCCACCACCTGCCAACCATGCACCCACCCCAAACCGACCCAACGGCTTCCGACATGGCCACGACACCATACGACCACGCTGCCTTCTGCATCATCGACGCCGACCTTACGACCTTCAACCGCGACCTCAACCTCAGGACGCAAGAGGCACCTTGGGGACGACTGGACCTCACACCCACGCAGCACAAAGCGGTACGACAAGACAACGACAGCATGCGGCACGTCCTACGGACCGCACAGCGGATGATGACGATGCGCACACCTACCATCATCCTGGACAGCAGCCTCCGACACCTGCAGATACAGGAATATGCATACATCACAACGACGTGCAGCACAACCCCGACCACAGCATTCACTGCTTGCAACTGTCCTGCAGACATCACTACGACAACGACACTGACGCAGGCCATAGAGCAAACACTCCAGCCCACCGCCGACGCATACACAAAGGGACAGACGTGGCACTATAATGGATATGATGGCAACGATTGCTGGATGTCAGAACGTCCAGGCGCGGTGCTCCTCGAGCCGCGACCTGGACAGTACGGTGGCCAACTGTCGGCGGAGGAGATCCAGAAGGAGCTGTCGTCTACTATGGCACATACACAGTTTGCAGGATACCCTCCCAAGAGGACTCCACCAGAGACCGCACCTCCCAGGCTGGCATCTTCGACTTCAGCATTACCTCCAGCGGCACCAACAGGAAGTATTGCATGTTCTTCAACACCCGTCGGCACGCACTGCTCACCTCCCCAGCCCACGGGGCGCTTGGGAGGTCGGCATAGTCCACCTCCCCAGCCCATGGGGCGCTTGGGAGGCAGAGGGTACCGACCGACGGGGGTCATTGAGGCTACTGGGACGGAAGTCGGTGGTGGGGCATCACTCCTGGAGACAGCGCAGCACCAGCCACGCCAGCATCACGAAGGCGTTGAGCAACTTCGTCAAGCTGGACTCCTCGAGCTGCGACCTGGACCTGGACCACCGACTCCACATGGCCAGGAGACATCCTCACAGCCCGTAACAGGGGCACATGATCGACGGCGGCAGCGACCACCACGCGATCGCCCCGAACCATCAATTGTACGGGCCCTACATCATCACGAAGGCCCCCTCGCGGAGCGAGGGGGATGAGATGAACACCTACCAGTGACTACAGGCCCGGGCGGCCCGCCGCTTTCTGGAGGCCTCAGAAGACTTCTAGTTCAGCGTGCCCGTTGGGGGTCCCGTCCTTCTCCCTTGAGGATCCCTGTGGCTCTTGAGGCCCCTCCCCCCTCTCACTGTCGGGTGCTCCCCCTCGGGCCCTGCCCCTTGCTCTCCGCCTTCCCCCGACCAGGGGGAACGGAGCCGCTTACACTACCGAGACTGTTGTCTCAGCGACGCCCCTCCACCAGCCTCCGTCACCCAAAGAGTCGCAACGCGCCGACATGTGGTACGCGACCGTCGGTTGGGTGACGGATGCTGGAACGGAGACGGGCCCTGGGCGATCCACAAGTGATCGCTTAATCTGGCCTGGCCTCCCCCCCCTCTCCTGGTCCAGGCGGCCCTTCTCCCGTGCCCCTGGTGGCCCTCGCCTTCGCTCTGTCCCCGCGCCTTCCCGTTGGCCTTCGGACCCGTGGGCTCTCGGGGCTCCCGCATTCCTTCTCTCCGAGGCCACTTTAGGCGTCTCTCTCTCTCCTGGTGCGGGTGGCCTTGGGTTCCAGAGGCAATTTGAGGCCCCCTCCCGAGGCTCTCCGAGGAAGGGGGCCGTGCGTCGCGCCGCGCGCGGCGGCGCGGCTCGGGCTGCGGCGGACAGACCGCCTTGCCTGCAGTGTTCGAGGAGGAGGAGGGAGGAGGAGGAAAAGGGAGGTGGGAGGAGGAGGAGGAGGAGGAGGAGGAGGAGGAGGAGGAGGAGGAGGAGGAGGAGGAGGAGGAGAGGAGGAGGAGGAGGAGGAGGAGGGAGGAGGAGGAGGAGGAGGAGGAGGAGGAGGAGGAGGAGAGGAGGAGAGGAGGAGAGAGGAGGAGGAGGAGGAGGAGGAGGAGGAGGAGAGGAGGAGGAGGAGGAGGAGGAGGAGGAGGAGGAGCAAGAGCAGGAGGAGGAGGAGGAGGAGGAGGAGGAGGAGGACGAGAAGGCGGAGGAGCAGGAGGAGGAGGAGGACGAGGAGGAGGAGGAGGAGGAGGAGGAGCAGGAGGGAGGAGGAGGGGCAGGAGGAGGAGGAGGAGGAGGAGGAGGAGGAGGAGGAAGGAAAGGGAGGAGAAGGAGGAGGAGGAGGAGGAGGAGGAGGAGGAGGAGGAGGAGGAGGAGGAGGAGGAGGAGGAGGAGGAGGAGGGAGGGAGGAGGGAGGAGGAGGAGGAGGAGGAGGAGGAGGGAGGAGGAGGAGGAGGAGGAGGAGGAGGAGGAGGGAGGAGGAGAAGAAGGGAGTTGGGAGGAGGACGAGGAGGAGGAGGGAGGAGGACGAGGAGGAGGAGGAGGAGGAGGAGGAGTTCTGCTTTGCAGGTGCTGGCCCTCGGAGCAGGGCCAGCCGGGGCCTCGGAGGCCCTCCGGCCCGGCCCAGAGTACGCTCCGCCCCTGGCCGACCGGGCCCCTCCCAGGGAAGCCCGTCCTGGCCCGCACCTCTTCGGGCCGTGATCGATGGGGGGGCGATGAATAGAAATCTACACACTGTTCGTTTCCAATTCTTCGTGAGTTCTTTGATTTTTTTTGGGGGCCAAGATCCTCTCATCTCTAATGGTTCTGTTCCATCCTGGGCCTCTTCGTGGCCACCAGGGGGCCCAGAGTCCGCTCAGAAAAGGGCGAACCCAAAAGCCAAGCCGAGGAGACCGCTACGACAGACAACTCAGGGGCTCCCCGCAGGGCGGGGGGGGGGGCCGGGCAGGGAGCTCCTGCCCGGGGCTCGTCCGATCCCTCCTGCCCTGCCTGGTCGACGCACGGCGCAGGTGCGGGACGGCGGCAGGAAGGGGGAGAGGAAGCCACCCCGGAGGAGAGGAGGAGAAGAACAGAGAGTGGGAGGACCCTGCACGACCCGACCCTCCCACCTGGCACCAGGCAGGAGGTAGGGAGGGCGGGTGCAGCTGTTCCCTGCGGCCGCCCAAAAGCCATCCGTCTCCCTGTCGACAAAGAGCGCCAGCAGGGCCGCCTGCGCATACCCTGCATCCGTCGGGCCTGCAGAGAGGATCGCTGCAGCCGCCGCCTCCGCTGAGGAGGGGGCTGGGCCTCCACGGGCCTCCCAGAAGGTGCGGCGGGGGAGCTCCGTGCGAGAGCACAGCCCGAGGACGTGGAACGTGGGGCTCAGGGTCTGCATGCCGCACATTACGCAGGACTGCCTCCGCGCCGTAGAGACATTGCCAGAACAGTGGCTGAAGGCCACAAGCCGCCCTCGTAGTCTGCTCAGCGAACGCTGACCCAATAGCACATCAAATGGTAGTTCTTGTTTCAGAGCCCGCGCAAGATCCCGATCCTGCCTGGGGACCGGCCCAAATCTGAGGACCGGGAGCGGCCTCGTTTGGAGGCTCAGCTTCTGCCTCAGCTCCGCCTCGCAGCGTTCAGCCAAGTGAGCTCGCACGAATGTTTTGTACTGGCGCAGGGACTGACCGCTGCGCGCGGCCTCCCATGCAGGCCAATCAGGAATGGACCAGTGCTCGAGTAGAGCGAGCGACCGCTGTGCCCAGGATCGCCCCCCCATGCCGTGAGCTCGCAGGAAAATGCGCCTGTATAAATCATCTTCTTGAAGCCTCCAGAGGCCAGCGCGCCTGGTTGCGACCTCGCACACGGCCCTGGCTGGCCCAGAGAGCGACCATCCCAATTCCGAGAGAGCCAAACCCGGACGACGCCAGGGCGGGGCGCCCAGGAGAGCGCGCGCCCAGGCACTGTAGTTTTGTTGCAATTTGCCCGGCGCCCCCTCAGCCACCGCCCAGAGCCACCGGCCGAATCGGAGCGCACCTTCGACCTGGGATTCGAAGATGTGGGCTGCGACGGCGAGCGGCACGACCCCCGCGGTGACGTGCCCTACCAGAGATGCACACTGCGCAGACGCCGCGCCCAGCCGGGCGTCCATGATCCGTTCGAGGTCGAGGTCTCCTGGCCACATCAGTCCGAGCCACTGGTGTGCGCTTTGGAAACCCAGCCTGACAGGAGTTCCTCCCTTGAGGGGCAGGGTGAGGGGCACGGCGGCTGCCCCCGCCCTCCTGGCAGAAGGTGATCCATGGACAACCACTGCGTGTTTGGAGGGCTTGGTGTGAGGAGAGGCCTTGTAGGTGAAGGCCCATTCCGCTAGCGTGTTCTGCGCGATTTGCGCTCCTCCCCTGGTGGAGGACAGCAGGACAGGATCATCGGCATGCAGGACTGCCGCCAGGCGCAGCGGCGCGGCGGCGTCCAGCGCCGCCAGTGCGGAGGCTTCAAGCATCAGGTCGCTGGCGAGGTCGGCGGCCGCGGGTAACTGCGAATCCTCCCGTAAAGCGCAAGTCAGCGCACGCGTGGTCTCAGGATCTGGCGCGCCCGCCCCCTGCCACTGGTACCCCGCCCTGAGACGCGGCACGTGAACACCGACCCCCACGCCGCAGCCCGCGCGGTGCAGCGCCTCTGTTAGGGAATCCATGTACACGGGAAAAGTGAGCGGCCCCACCGTCCCCCCTTCCGCAATCCCCTGGAGTATAACCACTGTGGCAACCCCATTGTAGTTCACACGGATGGTGTCCGAAGCGAGCATACTTCCCAAGAGCGACAGCATACCGTCACGCACGCCGGCCGTTTCGTGCAGTCTCAGAAGAAGCGCCTCCCTCCAGGTCCGCGGGAAGGTCTTCTAGAGGTCTCCGAAAACTGCCCACAACGGCCGCCCTCAGCGCGCAGCCTCTGATGCAAGCTCGTGTAAAACGAGGTGGGCGTCGCCGACATCGCGGCAATACCCGCTTTGACCTGGAAAGATGGACGCACGTAGCTGTACGACCAGCCTTCCTTGGACGAGCACTTCCTGCAGCAAGCCCATCTGCGACTTCACCATGACGAGCCGCAACGACTCTCCGACGTCCAGCGGCCCATCCTTGTGCAAGGGGACTGCGCAGCTGCCCCGCCAGGCAGCTGGCCGCACAGCTAGGCACCCTGGACCCGTCAGGCGCATGGCCAGCCAGACAGCGGTCAGGAGATGCTGGTCGCCTAAGTGGAAGGCCCTGCGCGGCACAAGGTCAGGCGTCGTGGCGGATGTGCTGCCCATAGAGGCTAGGGCGGCCTCGATTTCGACCTGCTCAACCGGCGAATCGTGAGGCCCACTGGCACGGTTGGCCCGCGCCCGCCCCAACACCACCAGCAGCGACCCCGATACGTGGGCGTGGAAGGTTGTATCCCAAGGGCCAGGCCACCGCGACTGTTCCTCCAACTGCTGGCACCACGCCTCTCTCGAGGCCACCATGGTCAAGAGCTCGCCTGTTTTCCCTCGCAGAAGAGGAGCAGGCCGGGGTTCCCGCGGGCGGAGGAGCCGCATGCACTTTACAGCACGCTCCTGTGCGGTCCCTGGCCCCTCAATGGCTGACCGTACCCTGCCTCGCAGTTCAGGAGCCTCTGTACGGCTCGGGGGAGGAGGGGCATTTTTCGGGACCACCCAACCTGCCAGTACCAGCCCCAAGACGAGGTGCAGCAGCCACGCAGCGGCATCCCCTAACCACTGAGCCGCGCGCGCGCCCAGCGTTCTCGAGCATGCGGCTGCCTCCCCGTCACCACAATAATGCCGCAGGATGTCCGCATACGCTTGCAGGACTGGGCGGGCCTCTGTGAGCCCGTCGGCCCAGGAGTCCGCTTTGTTCCACCAGCGCGGCATGCGGATGGCCCCCTGCCCGAGGGACGCAAGCAGGAGCCGAAATGGGATGGTAAAGTCGATCAAGAAATGGTCCCCGTACGTGTACTCAACGCAATATTCCCAACTGCAGCCGCCGACACCCCTGCAGGACAGACCATTGTGCACCCGTGCGACGCCGTGGGCAGCTCGAGAAGCAACGACGACGTCAATGCAGCGTGCCGCGCCCCCCCCATGGTGGGTGTCGCCAGGGCGGAGGGCGAGGCTGCGGCCCCGGAGGGGGAGGCTCACGTGGGCTGCCGGGCCCTGCCCCGACGAGGGGTTTAGGAGGGACAGCCCCCACGTCGTGACCAGACGTGACCAGCGGCGTGCACGAGCCCTCGAGGGCTCTCGCGCTCAGAATAGCTCGTCTGGTTGCATGTTGATGTCCCCCATGACGATCACGCGGGCGCCGACTCCCAGCGGGGCCGGGCCTTGGAGCTTCTCCACGTCCGCGTGCAGCCCTTCCATCTCGAGGAACCATTCCTTGTCAGGCCCCGTTTTGGGGACTGGGGGAAGATAAATTGTACATATGAGCCACTCCTGGCCCTGCGCATCCTCTGCTCGCAGCCAGAGGCGGCGACAGGAGCCCACCGCCGCGATCGTGCTCGCGGACGGGAGTCGAACTCTGTCCCAAATCACTGCAACACTGGCGTACGAGGGACCTCCTCTCGCCGCGATGCCGATGTCTGCGTGCCCTGGAATAGTGACTCCCTCGGCCAGGCGGGCCCCAGGCAACCCCAACACAACAAGGTCGAGCTTGCGGAGCGTGGCCAGGATGCCCACTGTGCTGTCAGTAAACGCTTTCCACCGCACCCTGGCACCATCAATGGACAGGCACCCCAGAGTGCTCGGAGAGCCGACGCCCAGCCGTACATCTGACGATGTGCCTGGGGCGATCCCTGCCTTCATGATCGGACCAGTGGCCTTGGGGAAGCCCTGTATGGGTGCACCCAACACCCATCTCAGGGCCGCGAGTAGCTCCGTTTGTGCCTGGGAAGGTGGAGGGCGATCCCCACTCCTGGCCTGGGACAAAAGTCGGTGGGCCTCGTCCTGGAGTTGCGTCCACCTGAATTGCACCAGGGCGTCAGCTGCGGGATCCCCAGTCGGTCCAATGCCCCTGGCGTGAGGGAAGGCCGCCACCAGGGCGTCCAGCAGGGTGTTCATGGCGGCCTGCGCTATGTCGCGGCGGGACCTCCCCGCTCCCTCCCGAGCCCCAGGAACGGCAGGAAGAAAAGAGCAGGACGAGGACAGAGAAGAGCGAGGCGAGAGCAGAAGACGAAACGAAGATGACCCCCGCAGGGTCGGCGGGCACCACCCCAGCGGCGGGCACCCGGGCCTCAGGACAGCATCTGGTGGGTTCCAGGACCGCCCGAGCGGGCACAACGAGGCGCCTAAGGCTGCGCGAGAGGGCCGAAAACCCTCAGTGAAATGCCGAACGCTTCGCCGGCGAAGCGTGTGGCATTTCACCTAAGTTTTTCACCGTCGGAATGGGCACCGGAAACACAGACCCCGCGGCGAACTTGGCGCCTCCCGTCCGCTTCCAACCTCGACGGGCGGCATCCGGCCTCCCGCGGCAGGGAAACGTCCTCGAACGTGGCCGAAATTCGGGGCCGGCCAGCCCGACGAGACCGCTCCGCGGCAGAGAAGCGTCCGAACTGCTCACCCCGCCCCGGCAACCTTGCCGAAGTCTCGCCTGCGAAACAGCGATCTGCGCCGATCGGCGGCGAGGCCGACGAAGAAGACGACAACGACGACAACGACGACAACAACGACACCGACGACAACGACGGCGACGCCAACAGAGAGACGACGACGACCAGGGACGAAGACGCGACGACGACACCGCAGGCGGCAGCAACGAGAGCGGCAGCGGCGGCGGAGGGCGGCGGGGACCAGCTACGATCAACGACGGCGGCAGCGGAAGGCTGGGCGGCCGTCCATCTCCGAGGGGAGGGGGGCACAATCAGTCCGCCCCAAACGGGCGCCAGCAAGAGGCTCCACCGACGGCAACAAGAGAGACAGGGCCTCCGCCCCCGACACCGTCCCGACCCACCCGACCCGGCCCCGCACGGAAAGCGGGGAGGGAGGGGAGGGGGGGAGGGAGGGAGGAAAAGAGGGAGGGGAGAAGGAGGGGGAGGGAGGGAGGGAGGGAGGGAGCGAGGGAGGGAAGGGGGAGAGGGGAAGGAGAGCGGAAAGCAAGAAAAGAGAGATAGTGTTGGCACATGTTTTCCTATCGCGATGTCTTGAGCCAATCGGTTGCGTTCACGCACCCGTGGCCGAACTCAAATGGGGGAAATCCACACCCCCTGCACGGATCTTATACGGAGTCCGAGATCGGCGCAAACGCTGGCATCTGCCGCCTCCGACACACTGTGGCCTCTACGGGGCGGGGGGCGGGGGGCAGGAGAGGGAAGAGGAGGGACGAGCAGACGGAAAGGCCCTGGCGTAAAGCGGCGCAGCTCACGCGGCCGGCGGGGGCGACCAGTCGGCGGGCGGCAGAGGCGGCAGAGGCGGGAGCCCTTCCTGACCGCCGGCGCCGGGCCGCGGCGGGGCGGGCGGGCTGCCGTTGTTCCACGGCACGGTCCAGGCCTCCAGCTTGGCCAGGATCCGGTCCTCGACCCCGACGCTGGCCTGCACGTGGACGTGGCCACCTTTGCGGAGCCACACGTGTACCGAGCCCCTTTTGTGCCCGAATTGCAGCAGCACGCCGCTGGGGGGGCGGGAATCCTTCGGCACGTAGCTCCACTTGCCGGTGGTCAGCAGCGGGGCCCCCGCTGGGGAGGTGAGCGCCCAGTACAGTACGATGCGATCTGTGGGGAGGCTCCCGTCGGGAAGCCTCCGGACCCACCTGTCCACGCGGTGCTTGTCGACAGCAGGCGGCACGGTCAAGGGGCCGGTTGGCCCCTGGCACGAGCGCGCATATTCTGGGAAAAGCGGATCCCAGGCCGTTGGCGTCGGAGGCGTCGCACCCATCGAAGCCACGGGCCCGCTCGGAATCATGCACGGCTTCGGGGCGGCATTTGCTTGCAGCGGAGCCCATGCCTGGGCGTTGCCTGGCGGTGACGGGACCGGCGGGGGGGACGTCCTGCCGGCCTGCCCGCAGCCTGCCTGCCCGCAGGCGCCGCACAGAAGCCTCAGCCCCAAGGGCCCCTTGGTCGCGACGAGGGCGTACGAGGGCTGCCCGCATCCCATGCAGGCGATGGTTGCCGAGTCACTGGTGCCGCCAAACCCAGCAGCTCGGGTTGTCTGCTCTGCGGGCTCGCAGGTGCCTGGGATGTCCTTCCACTGCGGCACGGACATCTGGGTTGGGGGAGGCTGCGCTGCTGCCTGGGCGGCGTTCCACGTGGTCCAGCAGGGGAATTAGGACGAAAAAGTGGGGGAGGGACTGAGCCAGAGCACCAAACAGAACTTACCGAAACACCTCCCCGCGGCTCAGAGAGACCCTTGGGACGAGGGCCGGTGGCCCTCTGAGGGCAGTCGGAGTGTACGGCAAGGAACGGTGCGCTGGGTCGACCCCCAGCCCCAGCCTCCAGACCTCGCCCTCGACCAGCAGGTCTCCCGGCCGACCTCCACGCCCGCTCCGACTTCAACGGGTTCCTGCCCAGACAGCCTGGCTTCTGACACCAGCCACGACACACGACGCTCAACCTCGAAGACCCCCCGATCACGTCGCCTGGGCAGGGCAGCCGCAGAGGGAGCGCGGGGAGGAGGACAAAAGACCTGGGGGGAAGGGGAGGGAAGAGGTGGGGTGAGGCCCGTCCCGTCCTCGCCCGACCCGTCCCGACCCGCCCCCGCACATCCACTCCCTTCCTCAAGCTTCAGAGAAGGTACATCGAGCCCCGTCCCCTCTCAGTGTGCCAGGGCGGCACACCGAGGGCGGGGGGGGGGACTCGGTGTCTCTTTTCCTTGGCCAGGAAGAGGAGAGACAGAGGGGCGGGCGGGAGGGAGGGAGGGAGGGAGGGAGGGAGGGAGGGAGGGAGGAGGAGGAGGAGGAGGAGGAGGAGGAGGAGGAGGGAGGAGGAGGAGGAGGAGGAGGATGGGACCAGACTCGGGGGACAGACGCGTGGCCGCCGCTCGCCGCTGCCAGGCCCGGGCGGGAGGGAGGGGGAGGAGGAGGAGGAGGAGGAGGAGCCTCCAATGTGTCGTCCCCGCTACATTCGCGCCCGCGTCGCGAGGCGGCACCAGCCGTGGGGGGGCGACGAGCGAAGCCCTCCAGGAAGGGCCCGCCGAGGCGCAAAATAAAAACCACCCGGGGAGGGCCGCTGCTGCCGCGACGGGCCCCCCCCTCCGACTTGGCACCCCAGACATCGCACGTCTCGACAAAAATCGAGACGCGTTTTTTTCTCTGTTTTCGCCCTCTCGGGGCCCTCGCCGGGCCTCGGGACCGTCAAAAAGCGTCTCGGGATGAACAACCGGTCCCGGGGAAGTGGTCGGGAGGTCGGGGGCCCGCGTCTCGAAACATCGAGACGTCGGATGGCTGGGGCCACTCGGGCGTGTGCGGGAAGTGTCTCGGCGAGGGCCACGGGGGAGCAGACCGTCGAGGCCAGTTTTAGTACGTCGACCCGTCCAAATATCAAGACCACACTCGTGCCCCGCGTTTTTCGTGGCCCGTGCCTCCTGCACCTCCCTGTGGCAGTGTGGCCCTCGGGCGGGTCTCTGTGTCCTCGCGCGTGCCCTCTCCACAGTCCGCCCCCGATGCCGGGCCTTCGTGCGACTGCAGCACAACAGCACGACGTCGGAGCGTGTTCGGGGGGTCGGTGCTCCCGAGCGATGGCGGGCCGAGGCTCGCCCGCTCGGGCGGCCCCCCCGCCCGCGCGAGGCGTGGGCGCAGGCCGCGATGTGCGCGGCGGCGGCGGCCGCCACGCTGCAGCTGCTCTGCCGCGTCGCTGGGACGGCGACGGGTGCGGCGGGGAGGGCGGGGGGGGGGGAGGCGATCCGGCGGCGAGCGAGGGGGGGAGCGAGGAGGAGAAGGCCTTCTCGGGAGGCGGCGGGGTCTCCCAGAAGCCCTCGCGCCTCTCGAGAGATCGTCTGTGCCTTCTGGGAGGGCTTCCGGGAAGGCCCGCCCCTTTTCATTCCCCCTCGAGCGCGCCGCCGAGCGAAGGATCGGGAATGGGAATGGGAATGAGAATGGGAGCATTGACGAAGTCAGGCATGAGATAAGCTGCCTCCACTGAGCTCGACGAGGCACGCGGCGATGGTTTGGCCCTCCACGCCCGCGCCTCCAGCCCAGCGGTACCGAGGCAGAAACCCCCAGACGCAGGGCGAGAAGGAGGCGGAGGAGGAGATGGAAGGGCGAGGAGGAGGGCGCGGGGGGAGAGGCCGCGCCTGGCGGTTGGCGGGGGTGTCGGCATCTCTGGGGATCCTCCTGCCTCTGGGCGCGTTCCAGCGGCTGCGGTTCGCCGAGGGCGTTCCAGGGGTGCCCGGGCGGTCCCGAACGGCCGCCAGAGGCCCGAAGTGTGGCACGAAGCCCATGCAGGCTGGAGGTGCTGAGCTTTGTCTGCGACGGTCCCGAATTCGGGGCTCCGTGGACATGTTTGTGGTCATCCTTAGGCTTCGTGAGGCCTCCAAGGACCTCCAGGGGTCGGGAGCTGGTGTCCCGGCACTACAACTTAGATGATGCTGGTGATGAGGGTTAACAGGAGGCGGAGGAGGAGGAGGCGGAGAAGGAGGAGGAGGAAGAGGAGGAGGAGGGGAGGCTGCGTCGGTACGAACATACGCCCACCAGGAACCGGGAACCAGGAGCCAGGAGGAGGAGGAGGAGGAGGAGGAGGAGGAGGAGGAGGAAAAGGAGGAGGAGGTGGTGAAGGAGGGGCACGAGACATAGTAGGATTATGAGTGAAGGCGGTGGAGGTGGAGCATGATAGGCGGCGGGGGAGGAGGAGAAGGAGGGAGGGAGAGAACTTTCGACCCCCCCAGCCAGCGACGCCATCCACCTGGGGCAAACAGTTGAACTATCGACAGAGACCCCAGCTCCCCTTCGGAAGGAGTCCGTTTCAGAGCAACCTCAATTTCTCACCCTTGTGTTCTGCTTAAGTAGCGCGAGGAGTGCAAGTTGCTGGCAGCTTTTTGTAAAATGGGTGCCTGAAGTGAGCCGTCTGAGCCATGAGAAGGGCAAGGGGGAAGAAACAGTGGGGGGCCTGCGAGACACCACCGCCCGCCTGACGAGAGGAGCGAGAGAAAGCGATGGCCGGGATGGAGAAGGACTGTGGGAGCAGGTTGACCATGGCACGGGCTTTGGAGGAGGAGGAGGAGGAGGAGGAGGAGGAGGGGGAGGAGGAGGGAGATGATGATCAGGAGGAGGAGGAGGAGGAGGAGGAGGAGGAGGAGGAGGAGGAGGAGGAGGAGGAGGAGGAGGAGGAGGAGGAGGAGGAGGAGGAGGAGGAGGAGGGGGGGGAGGAGGAGGGGAGGAGGAGGAGGGGGGAGGAGAAGCAGGATGACGACAGCCCAGACCCCTTCCGTTGCCCTGGCAGGCTGAGCACATTTCAGCTTCCGGGGGCTCTCGCTTCTAGCCCTTGGGCCGTCAACCAACGGCGCGGCATGAAACCAGTCTCGAGGACAAGTTTTTTTTGTGTGTGTGTGGGGCTCATGCTATGAAAAACACGTCCGAAGTCTTGGGGGAAGAGGAGGAAGAGGAAATTGGCAAGGAGAATGAGGATGGAGGGTGGCTTGGCGGCGTGGCGGATAAGGCAGGGAAGATGCGGATGTGGAGTAGGACAAGGAGGATGAGCACAGTGGGCGCAGCAGAGAAGAAGTGCCAGCAGGTGTCTCACGGAGATGTCTTGTGCCTCGGTGGCCCTTGGGGCTCACAGAAGCCTTGGGGCAACCTGGGAAGCTCAGCGATCGTCGTCAAACGTGCCCTAGAGTCCTTGCAACTGCATTTCGTACCGTGCGTCTCAACCGTATCCGGAAGGGGGCGAGGGGGCGAGGAAGGGGGAGCGAGGAGGCACAACAGTACAGATCTCATCCTGCACGCAGGCGGCGCGAGCCTTGCGTCGTGCACACAGCTGTCCCAGGGGGGAATGAGATCAGGGCCATCAGGATCAGTCGGATGGTTGACGTGTCACGACCATCATTCCCGTCGGGGTACAATCGCGGCAATCTCGAAGTGGCCTCGCCTTCACGGACCGAATGAGTTGGCGTCTCTTCCTTGGCGGAAAGCGGCGGCAGTGAAACGAGGGCGCCTCCGCCGGCGGAAGGCCGACCGAAGACGGCGGAAGTAAGACGTCTCCCCGATAGATGGCAATTTTGTTTGATTCAGGGGTTCTTGCCCCTGTCAATCGGAGGACTGCCACGTCGGTATTCCAAGCAGAGTTGATCACTATCCAGCAGGTCTTCGGAGCAGGTGCGTGCGCGCCCAGGCCTCTCTGTATTCGACTGCGGGTTGTTAGTTTTTAATGTTTGCTGTTCCGTGAATTGAACATCAGCCTCGCTTTCATATTCTTCCCCCGTGTCGTGAAACTCCCTTGTGGCACATCGTCCGTTGCCGTGTCTTTCCGTGTGCCTCTTCTTTTGCTTTTCTGTTTGCCGAGCAGGCTTGTACCACGATCGATGCACAGAGTCACCCTTGAGGGTCACTAGCGCCCTGCAGCCCAACGGTGCAAGCAGAGGCTAGAGGAACAACAACCATGACGCTAAGGAGGGTGGTGAGGGCCGGTGGAGGATGTGAAGGGGAGAGGGACACACATTTACACATACATATGTGTATATATATAAATATATATATATAGCGAGAGAGTGATGGGGGAGAGAGAGAGAGAGAGAGAGAGAAAAAAAAAAAAAAGAAAGAGGAACACGGTCACGATGAAGAGGGAGGATGAGAAGGAGTAGGCGGAAAACGAATTAGAATGAGAGGAGCAGGGGAAGAGGAGGATGAGTATGGGAAAAAGGGGGTCGGCGAAGTCAGAAGGCAGGAGGAGGGGGATGATGATGGTGACGAAGAGGGGGAGGACGACGAGCAGGGGGAAGGGACGAGCGATGAGGAAGAGCAGGTTGTTGGGGGCGGGGGGGGGGTCGGATGGGGGCACCCCTTCCTTCGGCGAGGACCGACGTAGGGGCGGAAGAAATGGGGACGCTGACCAACCGTATTTCCTGGGTCATTTGGGGCCAGGTCTCGCTGGTGTCCTCCGCGGGCGTAGTCCATTTCCGACTACAGACAGCTCCCCGTCCCATAGACTTCCAACGCTTGAAGAACAACCATTTGCAAAAACAACATAAAGTTTTGGAGCTCCGCGCGGATTTCATGGATTTGCGCTGGAACCCCCATGGCGGCGCCTCTGGCGCCGCCTCTGGCGCGCTCCGCGCCAGGGAGGGGGTCCAGGTCAGATCCCAGAAATCAGAGCGGGCCTCCACAAGTTTGTGTCTTTTGCTCCTCCAGACGCGTTCGTTCAGTTGTAACAGAAAGCCTGGCTCTTCCCAGGCAAAGGTTCTTCAACCTGAGCCACTATCAGACGGTCACGGGATGTGATGAGAGCCTCCGGGCCCGGAGGCCGAAAACAGCCAAACACGTCGTGCCGCTGCTTGCGCACAGCGCGGGCAGGTCTGGGCCAGCTGCTTCCGCTGCCAGGCATCGGTTCCGTCCTTTCCGTCTTCATGTGAGGCCTTCTAACAAAGCCCGTGCCTTCGAGGATCGGCGGAAGGTCGGCAGAGGTAAACCGAGGCTGCCTCCGCCGGCGGAAGCTGTCGGAATGGCGGCGGAAGGTGGGGGAAGTACAACATGGGCCCCCAATAGAACAATATGTTTAAGGTCAGGGTTTCCGAAATCCAGCATATCGGACGTGTCGCCCTCAGGCGACAGCGCTCTCCTCGCGACCATGGGCGCGGAGGGCGCTGGAGTGGTCGGAGGCGTCCGCTGCCCCTTTCGTGGCCGAGAGGAAGTGCGGCAAGAGGAGGGGCAGAAGGATGTGCCCTATTATATGCTCGCCTCGCCGTCGCGAACAAGGCCTGGGGGCCTGCGACTAGGTTCAAGTCGGACATGTCCCTCTACAGGAGGAATTTTCAAGAATAGACAAGAGAGTCTGGTGACGATTTCTCGTGATCTTCAGACTATTATTTAACTAGTTCTGATGTTGTTCGTTACACTTCCTTCCAAACATCCACCTGTACGAGGACATGCCCGACCAAAGACTAGGTGCTCACCTTCCGCACCACTCGAGGAGGATCCCCGGGATGGAGGGTTTCTCCGAAGGGCTTAAGCGACCCGTCCTCCCTCCTCCTCCTCCTTCTCCTCCTCCTCTTCCTCCTCCTCAGCGCCATCGGAACCCTCGCTCCGTCCTCTCCTCCCCGCGGCGCCCATGTCCGGGGCGGGCGCGGCGGTGGCGCCGGACACCCCCGCTGGCCAAACCGGTCGGCGGCCGAGCGGAGGGTGCAGTAACGCAGGGCCGAGGGCCGCGCGGTGCAGCGCCTTCTCGGCTCCTTCGAGGAGTTGCGCGGCCATCGCGGCGCCGAGCCGACGCGCCTTGGCGCGGCGCTCGCGGCCGCGGTCGCGCAAGCGCCCGCGGCGGGCCCTGAGGAGGCTGGTTGCGCTCTTGGCGGTGGCGGTGCTGCTGTCGAGGGCGATGGCAGCCCAGGCGCTCTCGCAGCCGCCTCCCCTCTCCCTGGGCTTCGCTGTCGTGGCGACGAGGAGCGCGCTGTCGGCGGGACCGTTTCGAATGCCTTGGAGTCTTCCGTGGAGGTGCCGCAGGAGCCAGTCAAGGCGGAGGCAGAGGCGACGGCCACCCTGGTCGAGCCTTCGGCAACGTTGGCAATGCAGGCTGGACGCGACAGTGCCGCACAGAGATGGGAATCCAGCGCGGAGCGGGCTCGGCTCTTCGGCGACGCTGACGTCCTGCGGGGCGGTGCGCCGAGGCGCGTGTTCGGGCCCCCGCGGGGGATGACTGCCCAGCAGGGAGGCGCTGCTGGCCAGGATCCGAGGGCGGCGGTCGCGACGGGGCCGAGGATCGACTGGAGCGCGGTGTAGGCGGCTCCAGCGGCGGTCCCATGCTCGACCCCAGCTGACTGCAAGCAGAGCTGATCCGATTGGCTTCCTGAGAAGAAGCAGCGCAGCATACCCAAGGAGGCCTCTAGAGAAGAGGGAGGCGTGTACTTGGGGAGCGGCAGCCGCATACCCAAAAAGGCCCCTAGAGAAGAGGGGGGCGTGAACCTGGGGAGTGGCCAGAGCTTTTCAGAGTTGCACTGCGTGGACAAGTTGTAGCTGTGGTGCTGTCGTACGTGGTCAATGTTCGGAGGGTCGGAGGTTCGTATACTTCCCTTTCCCTTTCGGGTAAGGAACATGATCAGTTGTATCACACATCTGAGATATGGTGACCACAATGTTTGCGGCTATGGGCTTTAATGTTCCTTTCGCTGGTGCGTTGCTTCTCGCACCCTGCGTGTCATGCGTACTCACTACTAAGAGGCTCGCTTTCTCGTGGGCAAGTGGCCCCTGAGTTTACGTCCTGTTTGTCGTCGATAAGAGATTCGTTTTCTCGTGGGCAATTGGCCCATGAGCTAGCCCCGCCCAGGCCGACGTCGTCCCGTTTTGTTTGGCAGGGTGACGTCCCCCATCGCTTCGCTATTGTTCAAGTCCAGTCCAGTCCGCCCTCCCCCTCCTCCTCCTCCTCCTCCTCCTCCTCCTCCTCCTCGTCCTCCTCGTTCCTCCTCGTCCTCCTCCTCCTCCTCCTCCTCCTCCTCCTCCTCCTCCTCCTCCTCCTCCTAGCCGCCATCACGGCGCAAACCACCCCCCATCGCGGCTCCTGCAACGGCAAGGGCACTCACGTCAGTGGCAGCGATGTGCTTTTCGCCCGAGCGGGGCCCGCATTTTCCGTGAGAGGGGGGAGTGCCGCGCTCGCCGGCGCCGCAGGCTTCCCGCCGTGTGCGTCGTCGGCTTCCTCGTCCTCGATGTCTACACCGAGGGGCACGGCACGTCCCAGATCATTGGGGTACGCGGCGTGGGCAGTCTCTTGAATTGCCATGCGCCTAGCAGGAGTTCGCGGGGAAGAGATTTCGTCTGTGCTTGGGAACGTGGGGTGCATCTTGTTTCAGGGATCAGAACGACGCAATCTTGACGGAGAGCCCCGTCATCTTGTTCAGCATTCGTACCAATATGAAGTTTCTTTCGGGTTTTCGAGATCATCCAAACGAGCAGATGGAACCAGTACTATGTTACACAATCTAGTGTTTCCGAGATGCTGCATACGAAAGATCATTGTTCAGCCGACGGAGCTGCTATTGAAAACGGCACGCCAACATGCACAACAGCTTTGCGACCTTGGTTCTGCAGAATGGTCGTCGGTCGTGGTGCCAGCGGACCTTCTTTTCATCGTCAACTATCGTGCGGCAGGGCTGAAGTACGCTGAGACGGCTGCGGTCCAGGAGTCGAAGGCAACGTTTGGGCCACTTTTTGTGTAGATCGTGCGAGCCGCTCTCAAGCCTTCGGCCGACGACGAGAAGGTCAAGTGCTCGCTGGTGCCGTCTCAGGTACTCACATTTTTCATAATGTTCATTGACAGTGCGACGGTGGAGGATTCGGGTTCGGTTATTCGTTACTTTCGAGTTCGGAATTTTTGTAACGAGAGCTTCCAGAGGGCTCAGTTCTGCATCTCGGACGGAACAAGGATCGAGGGAACGCACATCTCGAAGCTGCTGCTGGAGCAAACGATGGTCCAGGCCATCGTGTTTCTCGTGAAGTTGGGTACGGCTCCCGCCGGACACTTGGAGACGACCGTGCAGAAGCTGTTCGACCGCTCCAAGCAGGGCAAAGGCAAGGTTCGTGGTAAGTAAGGTTGCAAGCACTCCTGGAACGCATTCTACAGAAGTAAACACCAGCCACTACCTCGACACCTACGTATCCGCCCAATGTCGTCACCTCTCGACGGGCACTTCATATTTGGCCAGGA
>CAUYUJ010017171.1:1165708-1195708 GCA_963575745.1 Prorocentrum cordatum | reverse complement strand
GGGCTGCGTGGGCGGATGCGCAGGCGATGTGAGCGCGCTGACTTGCGACCTCGACGTGCTTCGCAAGATTCCAGAGCCCTCCCAGGCGGCTGGGAGCCCCTCGCCTCTATCTTCCAAGCCTCGCAAAGTTGCAGCCAGGGCCCGTTTGGGCCGCAGACTCGCTTACCGCCATTGCCCAAACTGAAGACACCCTGGCGGATTTCTGCGCTTCCTGGTGCGACTTATCGCTGGAGGTCGCAGGCCTAGAGGTTGACATCAACACCAAGATCGGCGGTGTGCCTCCACCGAGGGAAGACGATCCCGATCTCGGCGATGGTGATAGTATTCTGGCTGCCAAGGTGACCGAAATATTACCACCAGCACCGAAATCTAGGATCATCTTCCCCCTGTGGAAGCAACGCCTTGTGTTGGTGTTGGTGCAAATTTCTATGCTTCCAAGGAGGGCGAGCCGCGATCGTCGGGCCCCCCCCTCCCGGGCCCTCCTGCCCCTCGGGCCGTCGCTGGTTCGCTCCCGGGCAGAGATGGTGGATGCGCGGCGACCTTCGGCGCCCGCTTCAGCGGGGCAGCGACGCCACTTCTCGACTCTTTTTTTTGTTTGTTTTCTCTCTCTCTCTCTATATATATATATACATACATATATATGTATACACATGCATTTATATGTATATACATATATAGACATATATATATATATATATATATGTATGCATATTGTCTATATATATATAGATATGCACATCCACGCTCAGTACACCTCAGTGATGCCGCCCAGGTCTTTCCGCTGGATCAGTGGCCCGCACGGCGCTAGATGCGTTGTTTCCATGAGATACCTACGATGCCACCGAATTCCATTCACCGTTGCGATATCTTTGCCATGGCGGAGTGGAGGCCGTCTCGCGTCTCCCATTCCGCCCAAGTCATATCAGCGGCCGCTGCCGCTGCAGTTCCGTTTGCTCTCCCCGCGCCGCGCGGAGACTGGGGGCCCCATCGCGCGCGCTTGCGTGGCGCTGCTTGGGGAGAGAGAGCCTTGTCTACCCAGACCCCCGACGTCATGATTTTTCCATGACGCGACCCCCAGAGGTCTAGACCCATTCCCCAGAGCCGTTTTTTCATCTTGAGTGGTTTTTTGAGGGTCCTGAGGGCCGGGAAGGGCCCCCGGAGGTTGAAAATAGAGAAAAACGTCCAGTCGTGATTTTTTCATGACTCGAGGGGGTCTGGGTATCCAGTCCAACAGTGGCTCGCTGGCCCCCTCTCTCCCAGAAGTACCGCTCGCCCTCGCGCAGCACTGCCGCGCCTCGTCGCAAGAGGTTTAAGTCGTGGCCTGTCCCTCTACAAGGGGACTATCAAAAATAGTACCAAAGTAGTCCTGGGATCATTATTTGGCCATGTTTGACCATTTTGGGTTCTTGTTCTTTCGAGCATCTGTTTGTTAATTGTTCTTTCAAGATCCTCCTCCAAGGGGGACAGGCCCGACCCAACCCGCAAGGTCTGGCTCCGCGCCCACCTCCCCCGCCCAATTCCAGCGCTGCCGCGGCAACACCGGCGCCGCACTAGGCAGGGAAAAACTCCGCGCGGCGCGCCCCGGCGGCCGCCCCCCCCTCCTGGGGGGGCTCTGTGGGGGGGGGGGGGGGGCGCGGAGCAAAGTGGGACATCGCAGCTTCGCCAGCGCGCAGCATTGCACTCGTCGCTCGCAGTTCCTTCTTCCTCAAGCAGTGGCGAAGCGTCCCGGCGTGCCTCTAGGCCTACCAAAGAGTGTTCTAAGAACCTTTTGTGGTTTCCACGAAGTGTTCTTAGAACATGTCTGGCTGGGACTGTCTTGTTTAACATATCGGACTTCTGTTATCATTTACAAGAACATTTGTTTCGTTATTAGAGCATGTTGGGGTTCTAAGAACATCTTGTCGTAGGCTTATAGGAATGCCGGGACGGTCGGCTCCTGCTCAATTTCAGAGGCGCCTGATCGCGCGGGGCGCCTCCTCATCCCCCTTCGCGCCCAGAGCTCGCCGCCCGCTGGCTCATTCTCACCTAGGCTTTCAGGCACGCGCGCCCTAGGTGGAGGCGGGGCACGCTTAAGACCCTCCGCGGTGGGTGGACCGCGACCCACCGCGCGCGCGTGCTCGTGCGCAGCGCAGGTGTGTTTCGGATGCCCGTTCATCCCGCCACTACTTGTCTTGCCCTGTTCTCGCGATGAGCCGCTTGCGCCTTTCATCCCTGCAGTGAAATAGAGCAAACTGCCAATCCGACGCTGGACGCGGTAGCGTCCACACTCAGTGCGGTCCGTGCTTTCAGTTTCGCGCGGATCGCCTTAGCTCATTTGAAATGTGCCCGGGGTTTTTGGGGCAGTTTTCCTGGCAAAGGAACCAGGCGTACGCAGCTGCGAAGTTATCGCGCGCATGTGGAGGCCCTCGGCCGCTGAGGCCTCTTGGTGGAGCTCCCTATATGGCAACGAGACGCGTGACGGGTGTGTCGATTCGGGTACGGGTGCACTGTGTGGACGCTGCTGCTGCTGGGGCCCTCGGCGGCACTCCTGGCGGGGCCACGAAACTTGTCAGCGGTGTGCCGAACTGGGTGCGGGCACGCCAGGCGGACGCTGCCGCTGGGGCTTGCGGTGGATCGCCCTATGGGGCCACGAAGCGTGTGACGGGTGTGCCGATTTGGGTGCGGGTACACCATGCGGACGCTGCCGCTGAATCCTGCGGTGGAGCTCCTTGTGGGGCCGCGAAGCGTGTGAGAGGTGTGGCGAACTGGGTGCGGGTACGCCATGCGGACGCTGCTGCTGGGGCCTGCGGTGGGGCTTCTATAGGACGCGAAGCGTGTGACGGGTGCGTCGATTTGGGTGCGGGTGCACTGTGCGGACCTTGCCGCTGGGGCTTTCGGCGGGATTCCTTGTGGGGCCACGAAGCGTGTGAGGGATGTGCCGAACCGGGTGCGGGTACGCCATGCCGGCGCTGCCGCTGGGGCCTTCGGTGTGGCTCCCTTCGTGGCAACGAAACCTGTGAGGGGTGTGCCGAAGTGCGCGCGGGTACGACAATCGGACGTTGCCGCTGGAGTCGTGGGCAGAGCTCCCTATGGGGGTGCGAAGCTTGTGGGGGGTGTGCCGAAATTGTAGTCGTGCGGAGGACGAGGCAGGGATAGGAGGAGGGAGGGGGGGGAATGAGGAGGAGAGGAGGAACGCGGGTGCCGTCCATGGTCGGAACCCTCCGTTTCGCACCGGTGTCAGAGTGGTGTCAGAGAGCAGCTCTGCGCACGGAGACCCGTCTCAACATCCACCCCATGTATGGATGCTCCGGCGAAACAAACAACGCAAAAGAACGATTCCATACACAGGAAACACCTACTCGTTTTTTAACGTCTTCGGCAGGGCAAGAAGAACACGCCCAAAACGCCCAGGGCGGCTTTTCATATTATGTGTCCAAACTAATCGTACGTTGTGCTGCCCGCCTAGCGGCTAAATTCGCATCGGTGGCGCTGGGCGGTTCGGAGACACGCGTCGGCCACGGGTTACTGCCACTCCTCCCGAGCCCCTTCACCTCACCCTTCTTCTCTTTTCGCCGTCGATGCAGCCGTACGGTCGTGACGCTGAAGCAAGGACCATTTTGGGTTCAGTTGGGCCTCTGGTATTCGGCCGCTCCGCATGGCTAGCTCGGGGAACCGTTTAGTGGCCGAGGCGCGCTGTGGCGTTCCTTAGCCACCATTCGGGATGGCAGCGCGATAGTTTTACCACTTCCCCCCCCTTTCTATCCTTAAGTCGGGCCTGTCCCTGTTCAGGAGGAATGCTCACACATGGTCGTACAATAGTCTCGGGACGAGTTGTTGAATATGTGTGTTGCTATTTGCGGGCATTTTTCTCATATTTTCACACTGTCGCCCCAAAGTCTGCCTGTAGGGTCGCAGGCCTCGAGATTGTCACCAACACCAATTTCGGCGGTGTGCCTCCACCAGGGGAAGAAGATCCCGATCTCGGTGATGGTGGTAATATTCTGGCTTCCAAGGTGGCCGGACTATTACCCCCAACACCGAAAATCTAGGATCATCTTCCCCCTGTGGAGGCAACCCCCTGTGTTGGTGTTGGTGCCCATTTCCAGTCCTCCAATAGGGGGACGTGCCCGACCCAATTCTATCCTCATCCTCCTGCCCAGCGCGCGGCAGGCCCTGCCCCCCCCCCCTTTCTATCCTCATCCTCCCTGTCTGGCGCGCGGCAGGCTGCCGCTGCCGCAGTGGTGGCCGGCGCGGTGCTCGCCGACGGCGCCGCTCTCTTCCTGATGGCCCCGGTGGCGGCGGCGGGCGAGCCTTCCCTCATGAGGCCCGCCTGAGGCGCCAGGTGCCCCCGAGGCTCGAGGAATCGGAGGCGACGACAGGGGCGAATAGCCCACGGGGGGAGCAATTCAAGTATCCAGAGGCGCCGATGGTACATGCCTTCGGTGAGGCTCACGGGCGAAAACGTGTAACGCCCGCCCCATCGGCTATTCGCCCCTATCGTCGCCCCCGAAGGAAGCAGGAGACTGCCAGGAAACTGGATGCATGGTTCGGGGTCCGCACCGGCAAGCATCCTGGATTGTGTTCTTGCGTTTCCACTCCGTCACGCCTCGACGTCTGCGGCGAGAGCGCCGTGTTTTTTCTCTGATGAGCGGCTATCAAGTGTCGACGAGATCTCCAGCGAGGGAGTTTTCGTGTGTCACGGGGCGGGGGCCTGTTGATCAGGGCTAGCGTCCAATTAGGGTTAAGTCGGCATGTCCCTTGACAGGAGGAATACTCAATAATAGTAAATAGATACTCTGGTGACGGTTGCTCGTGCTCCTTCGACTATGTTTGATCATTATGTGATTATTGTTCATTTGTCTTGCAAAATTCGCCTGTATGAAGGACATGCCTGACCTGAAATTCGGGGGGTCCGTCCAGAAAGGGGTCTCGCTTTCGGCGCGCCTACGCTGAAGGCGGGACGCATGCGGGCTCGCGGCGGTCGCAAGAGGGCAACGACTCCGCTGGCGGAACGCGGCACAGGTACCAGTGAGGCGTCGGCACTTTTGGGAGCAGAGTTTCGGAGGCGTCCACGTGCTCAGAGCCCTGAGCGATCAGGGCAGGGGGCGGTCAGGGACAATTGCTGGTTCGGGCTTCCCTCTGTGGCACCAGGAGTTTTGTTCCCGGGTCTGCACGTCGGCTCAGTTTTTCAAGGAGCACATTTGCGGCGTGGAGACATGGTCCAGTGCTCCTTGGCACAAGAGCCATGCCAGATCAGCGGTCCATGGGTCTTCGGCCCCAAGCAAGGCAGCACCCTGGCCAGGCTTGTGCTTGCCCAACATGACGCAGCCGATCTGGATGAGCATGTTTCTTTCTTGCTTTGGGCATCACGGGCGTTATAGCCCCCAGCCCCCGGCCCCTCCCCTATAACGTAACGCCCCCGCCCCCACCCCCACCCCCACTGCGCCCCATGCACTGCCGCCGTACGCATCGGGATCCGCATTGGCGTCCGCATAGGGACCCGCATAGGGGTCTGGTCCGCAGTCGTCGCCGTCGCCGTTGTCGTCGTCGTCGTCGTCGCTCGTCGTTCGTCGATCTTCGCGCGTCGCTCCTCCTCGTATTGCGCGCGGGCGCAGTTGACGGCCGTCATCTGGGGGTGGGACGGGGCCGAAGACGTCGCGTTTCGTGCCGGCGGCGTCTGTGAATGCTTCGGAATGACCGAGGACGGGTAGGTGGCGATCCGCACCATAGTGCCTGTGTGCACCACAGTGCCCTCGTGCACCATAGCGCTTGTGTACACCACACACCCTACGTAAATTACAGAAGCCACGTGCAACACAGCACCAGTGTGTGCCACAGAGCCTGCGGGCACCACAGCGCCTGTGTACATCACAACACCTGCGTACACAACATCAGCTGCGTACACCACAACACCAGTGTACACCACAATACACGCGTGCACTACAACGCCTGTGTACGCCACGGCGCCTGTGTGCACCACAGCGCCGTGTGCAACAGCGCACATTTGTTGCATATATAGGATGGCGGAGGAATCCTTATGACAGAATGAAGCGCCAGCCTTGTTATGGAAAAGAGAGCGCCGCTGGAATTTACGAGTCCTTAACTCCTCCCATCTGCGTCCAGAAAGCTCCAGCAGAATTGGCCATCCGACAACCAAGTGGACTGATTCAATACACCATTCTGCCGTGCGCGCTGAGATGCGCACGTGCGTTGTGTAGCGCCGACCTGGCTGGACGACAAGGGGGGAAGGGCGAGGGAGGAGGGGGAGGAGGAGGAGGAGGAGGAAGAGGAGGAGGAGGATGAGGAGGAGGAGAAAGGAGGAGGAGGGGTAGGGGGGGGGAGGAGGACGTGGAGGTGGAGGTGGACGGGGAGGAGGAGGGAGGAAGGAAGAACGCTCCATTCCATTATCAACATGTCGCTGGCGTGGCTAGCTGTCCGCAGCAGATCTTCATGTACATGCTCCATCTACCTGTCCTGTGTTCGCAAGCGCTGCGGTGTACGCCAGCGCTGCGTTAATTACACGCGGATCCTGTGCTGTGGACAGGCGCCGTGGTGTGCACAGGCGCTATGGTGCACGCAAGCACTATGTGTACACAGGCGCTGTTGTGCACGCAAGCACTGTGGTGTACACAGCCGCTGCGTTGCACACGGCAGTGGCGGTGTACACAGGCGCAGGCGCTGCGGGGCAGATCGCCACCTACATGCTGCACCTACTTGGCCTTGGTCATACCTACGCATGCTTGGACGCCGCCGGCGCGGAACGTGACGCCATCTGGGAGGGGGGAGGGCGGGGCCAATGACGGCCGCTATCTCGGAACAACCAAAAAAGCAGGTTCTTGTGGTGCCAGAGCCACACAGCGGGGTGGAGGGGGGCGTTACGTTATACCCCCGCCGCCCCCCCCATATAACGCCCATTATCGCCGAAAATACAGAAGCGCGTTCGGTGACAGTTGGTTACACATGGGGCGTCCCGGAAAGGGCTTCGCCTTCGAGGATCGAAAGAGTTGGCATCCACTCTTCGGCAGAGAGCGGCGGAGGGTCGGCGGAAGGTGGCGGGAGTAAAACGAGGCGACCTCCGCCAGCGGAAACTAGCGGATGTCAACGTTTTGGATTCGAAGTTCCTGGAATCGTTTTTGGATTCGCCAGCGGAGGCCAACCTCCGCCAGCGGAAAATTCGCCCCCAAGAGATGTCAACGTTTTTGGATTCGAAGTTCCTGGAATCCGCAACCTGTGGCCAGGTGTCTGTCCAGATCTGGGATTTTGTATGGCCGTGCAGGCCTGGCTTCCACGCGCATCCAGCCGAGGCCCCCGGATGTCCCGCGTGCGGGTCCAGCTTGGTGTGGTCCCAGCTTCCTGGTACACAGGCACAGAAGTTCGGAGGGCCGCGCGGATTCCCCAGCGGCGCTGGACCCCCTCCCCACCCCCGCTGGTCCAAACATTGCCAGGAGGGATCACCACTATAGACTATAGGGGTCGCCACCTCCTCTTGGAAAGCGAGGTCGGCGTCTTCGGGAGTCTTGGGGAGTCGGGGGGGTCATGGAAATCACGATGGAGCAGCTCCATGGGGCCCCTAGTGAGGGTCCCGCCCCCCAGAACCGTCAAAAAGCAGCGCGGGATGTGAGACCTGTCCCGGGAAGTGTTCGAGACCTCTGGGCCGAGGTCCACGGCGCAAACATACACGACGTCAGATGTCTGGGTGTTACGCCTCAGGTCCCGACATTTGTTGCGACAAGGCTACGGTTACTGATTTGTCAGGGGCGGCCAAACTTTACCTTGGTATGGGCCCCAAGGCTTCCTCCAGCTTTTGCTTACGCGGTTGGATTTGGCTCCCGCGGCTCCCTGCAGCCGCGCACCAAAGGTTATTTTTCTTGCCGAGGGTTGAGGGTCCTCATTGTGTGTCGCCGAGACAGCCCTGGTGCCCCCCCTGGGTGTGGGGGGGTCCAGTGCCAACTCGAGACACCCGTGCGCACCTCCGAAGATGTACAGTTGTTTTACCCTTTGTGTCGTTCCTCGTCTGAGGCGCCACTGGTTTTCGAGGCGCTGGCGGCCGTGCCTCGTTCTACGCGTCATGCACTGGCGGCTTCAACAGTTTCGAGAGGAGGCCAAGCGCGCCGAAAAAGAGAGCTGCATTTTCGCGTCGATATGCAGCGTGTTGCGTCTCTCCGTGCTTCCCGATTGTCACTGGCAGTGTGTTCCCCCTCGTACCTACTCACTTCACCAATGCAGCATACCAGTTAAGACATGCCAGGGTGGGCCATCAGGCGGCAGTGCCTTGGGCAGTGATGTGTACAGCTGTACGTCGAGTCTGCCCACGATTGTTCCTCATAGTGATCATTTCCCGTCGGCACCGCCACTAGCAGTGCGTTCGCTAGTCATCGCCACCCGTCCTCGTCAACTCACTTCTCTGCCGATCCCTTGGTCAGCAGGGCAGGCATTGCCAAACCCCGTCCGTTGATCCGCTTGTATTTCATTTCATGGTCATCGCTTCCACAGGCCCTGCACTTGCGGCCATCACTCCCTTCTCTTCGTCCTTATTGTTCTTCTTGCCAGCTTCACCCTCCTCCTCATATGGTCGGGCTTCTGTGTGCCAGGGGGTGCGAGGTCTTGACCGAATACCCTCATCCAGCCACTTTGTTTTCTCGCCAGTGCGCCCATCGACAGACCGATGCATTTTCACCACCTGCCGAATTCCCGCTGGAAAGCTGAGGTTCTGTGGAGTGTCCCTCGGAGGAGGTCAGCCAGCTTTGCTTTCGGTTTGCGGCTTGTCGTGCCATCCACTCTCGCACTCACAGTTTGTACATTGCTTGCGGTGTTGCTTCCCAGACGCTGCATAAACAAAGCTGGCGAGCGGGAGAAGCAGTGGTGTATTGAGCTCTTTCAAGTTGCGTTATGTTATGCGCGATCATATAGATACAGCAGTGCACTGCCCCGGACGGGTCCCTCATCATGGGGCGGCCGGAATCGCGGAAGCGCCCTCGGAACATGGCAGAGCAATCGCCGCATCTTTGCCGCCAATCTTGGAATCTCGATTTGGCCATCCCCACGCCGTGTTTGGTGGCTCGCTCTCACGCATTCTAACATGCGCTCAAAGCCCAGTGCAGCACACGTAGATGATTCGCACAACCGCAAGTTACGTGAACGACTTCGAGAACTTGTGGGTACTGGGTACTGCCCAGTTTGTGCACCCTTGTTTTAAGCCCTATGGATAGAAAGCTGGTGCTGATCCGAATGTGTGTGACGCGTTGCCGAAACTCATGTCGGCCGTGGGATATTGAAACTCATGTCGGCCGAAACTCACGTTGGCCGAAACTCATGTCGGCAGAAACTCATACTGAGCTTCATGGCAGCGCATAGGCGGCCTCAAGTAATGCATGTGAGTTCGCCTGCCAGCTCCGTCCAGCCATGGAGCGAATTCGCTGCCTTTTTTTTGAAATGCGTGTGGCAGACTTTGAGGTTCTGGTGTGGCTTAAATGTGATTGATGTTTGAAGCAGTTCAGGCCCATCGGTCTAGCAACAATGAGGATCACGGAAAACACCGCGCCTTCTAGGATCGGATCGTTGTGGCCAGCGAGAGGTCGTAGCTACGTAACGTGATAGTCGGTGCACGGATGAACAGACTCCTCTTCATCGCCTCGCTTGCGGGCTAGCGGGGCGCCAGGGCCTGTTTCTTCAATGCTGACCTGGTCGGAGGAGACGCTCCGCGCAGCCCGAGGGGCAGGATGCGAGAGGTGCAGGAGGGCGTTGGGGCCGCGCTGTCCTGGTCAGCCGGCGAAGCCCAGGCGCGCTGAGCGTGGCCTTCACCGCCCGCTGGGACAGCCTCCCGAGGTCCACAGGGGGGGCCGGGAGACTCTGCTGCCTCCTCCTCCCGGGCTCCCCGCGCCCAGGCCTCTTCTCGTCGCGAGGAAGACTCACAGCGGGATGCCTCTGACCTTTCACAGTTTTCGACCTTCAGGGGCCCGTGCGGGGCGCCGGAGCTGCCAGCAGACGGCCCAGACTGGACCCGGGGAAGCGGTCCAGACCTCTGCGTGTCCACGTTGTGAGACGATCGCGAGGTTGGAGGTTCGCTCAAGAGTTGATCGCTATCCCGAAACAGATCCCTGTCCCCATGATCGGCAGCGCCTTGTCTCTGTGCCGACCGCATGGGTTCTCGTAGTTTCTGAGGGGTCATCCCTAAGATTGTCATCACATCTGGGCTTGTTAATCTGAAGAGTAGGGATATGATTGGTGACGATGTTTCGTGCTCCCTCGGCTATGCTTGGTTGTTGTTTTAAAGGTTCTTTGGTTTTACTTCCAAAACCCCCCTGTAGGAGGACGTGCCCGACCCAAGGCCATGGGAGGGGAGGGGCAGGGACGGGCAGGGGAGAGTGAGTTCGCAGAGGGAGAAGGCAGGCGAGTGGCATGCTGCGGGGCAGGGGAGGTGGTGGCGTTGGTATGGTCTGACGAGCTCTGCTCGAAGCCGCGTTGCCGTGGTGTTGTTGGCCTGCTTTGTTGTCGTAGCCGAGCGGCGGGGCCGGCCGCGCCACTTGCTCGGGGAGCGTTCTGACCCCTGAGCCGCCCGCCCTGTCCCTGGTTTCCTTCGGCCGCGTCCCTCCTCCCTCATCCTCCTAAATAGTGGCACCATTCGCACAACCCGTTCATGCCTTTATCGCCAGCGCAGTCACCTTCTGCCTAGCCGATGACGCTAAAAAAATGTGTTGTCGTAGCTTTCCTAACAAGGTCGAGTGTTCCGCGTTATTGGGACGCGGCCGCGATCATCTAGGCCCAGGTCTTCAACGTCCTTTCCGTTGACCCCGTCCTGCAGTGACAACTCCGGGTCAGCCACATTGGAACGTGGAAGCGGACGGGCCGTTAGGCGTTGTGTTCACCGTGCCAGCGCCCGCCACGGCATTAACACAGCTACCTGAGAAAAGATGTCGTAAGTCATGCCTCTGCAACCAGGGTGTTTTTTCCCAACCATCCTGTGGTGTTGGGTCCTCGTTTTGAAGAGACGGTGCCCCGCGTCTCCTCCTCTCCTCCTCCTCCGCTGCCGTCCGCATGCGTCCCGCACACCCATTTCGGCACACCCCTCACACGCTTCGTGGCCCCATAAGGAGCTCCACCGAAGGCCCCATGGCTGCCGTCCGCATGCGTCCCGCGCACCCATTTCGGCACACCCCTCACACGTTTCGTGGCCCCACAGGCACACCCCTCACACGTTTCGTGGCCCCAGCTCCACCGAAGGCCCCATGGCTGCCGTCCGCATGCGTCCCGCACACCCATTTCGGCACACCCCTCACACGTTTCGTGGCCCCACAGGGAGCTCCACCGAAGGCCCCAGTGCTGCCGTCCGCATGCGTCCCGCACACCCATTTCGGCACACCCCTCACACGTTTCGTGGCCCCATAGGGAGCTCCACCGAAGGCCCCATGGCTGCCGTCCGCATGCGTCCCGCACACCCATTTCGGCACACCCCTCACACGTTTCGTGGCCCCACAGGGAGCTCCACCGAAGGCCCCAGTGCTGCCGTCCGCATGCGTCCCGCACACCCATTTCGGCACACCCCTCACACGTTTCGTGGCCCCATAGGGAGCTCCACCGAAGGCCCCATGCAGGGGTTCCGAAATTTCGGGACTCCACCGAAGGCCCCATGGCTGCCGTCCGCATGCGTCCCGCACACCCATTTCGGCACACCCCTCACACGTTTCGTGGCCCCACAGGGAGCTCCACCGAAGGCCCCAGTGCTGCCGTCCGCATGCGTCCCGCACACCCATTTCGGCACACCCCTCACACGTTTCGTGGCCCCACAGGGAGCTCCACCGAAGGCCCCAGTGCTGCCGTCCGCATGCGTCCCGCACACCCATTTCGGCACACCCCTCACACGTTTCGTGGCCCCATAGGGAGCTCCACCGAAGGCCCCATGGCTGCCGTCCGCATGCGTCCCGCACACCCATTTCGGCACACCCCTCACACGTTTCGTGGCCCCACAGGGAGCTCCACCGAAGGCCCCAGTGCTGCCGTCCGCATGCGTCCCGCACACCCATTTCGGCACACCCCTCACACGTTTCGTGGCCCCATAGGGAGCTCCACCGAAGGCCCCATGGCTGCCGTCCGCATGCGTCCCGCACACCCATTTCGGCACACCCCTCACACGTTTCGTGGCCCCACAGGGAGCTCCACCGAAGGCCCCAGTGCTGCCGTCCGCATGCGTCCCGCACACCCATTTCGGCACACCCCTCACACGTTTCGTGGCCCCACAGGGAGCTCCACCGAAGGCCCCATGGCTGCCGTCCGCATGCGTCCCGCACACCCATTTCGGCACACCCCTCACACGTTTCGTGGCCCCACAGGGAGCTCCACCGAAGGCCCCATGGCTGCCGTCCGCATGCGTCCCGCACACCCATTTCGGCACACCCCTCACACGTTTCGTGGCCCCACAGGGAGCTCCACCGAAGGCCCCAGTGCTGCCGTCCGCATGCGTCCCGCACACCCATTTCGGCACACCCCTCACACGTTTCGTGGCCCCACAGGGAGCTCCACCGAAGGCCCCATGCTGCCGTCCGCATGCGTCCCGCACACCCATTTCGGCACACCCCTCACACGTTTCGTGGCCCCACAGGGAGCTCCACCGAAGGATGCGTCCCGGACAGGCCCCATGGCTGCCCCACACGCACACCCCCATTTCTCCACACACCCCACACGTTTCGTGGCCCCAGGGAGCTCCACCGAAGGCCCCATCTGCCGTCCGCATGCGTCCCGCACACCCATTTCGGCACACCCCTCACACGTTTCGTGGCCCCATAGGGAGCTCCACCGAAGGCCCCAGTGCTGCCGTCCGCATGCGTCCCGCACACCCATTTCGGCACACCCCTCACACGTTTCGTGGCCCCATAGGGAGCTCCACCGAAGGCCCCATGGCTGCCGCCGCATGCGTCCCGCACACCCATTTCGGCACACCCCTCACACGTTTCGTGGCCCCACAGGGAGCTCCACCGAAGGCCCCAGTGCTGCCGTCCGCATGCGTCCCGCACACCAGGTGTGTGGCGTGCCGACATGGGCGTCGCGGCGCGCGGGCGCTGCCGTCGGGGTTCCCAGGGAAGCCCCCTGCAGAGGCGACGCTCAGAGTCACGAGTACCGAGAGTCACGCAGACCCAAACTGTTCACAGTCGTATACATACATTTACACTGGGCGTATCCATGCACGCATTCATGCGAATAGAATCAATCGCGCGCAGATTCATTCATAATCAGACTCGCTCGCGATCCGACTCGCACGCGCTCAAGCTTTCATATTCGGACCTATCGTTTTCGTTCGTGTTGTGTACACTGCCACGCATTTCGGCACACCCCTCATACGGCTCGTGGCCCCATAGGGAGCGCCACCGAAAAAGATATTCACAATTGCGGTACTCTCAACTGCATATGGTTGGGTCCTTCGCCAGGCTAATTTATATTCTGTGCGTCAGACCCCTTGCGCGCAGCGTAAGCGCGAATGTTGTATACCGCGCGCAGTAGGCGCATGCTTTGCTGTTTTCTTCTCCAGCGCAAGTATTGAAGATACATTCGCGCGCGTTGCCCTGGGTCGACCTGCGGTCACGCGCATGTGTTCATGTTACAGCGGAACGTCCATCGGCATGGCGGCCACCCTCTGGTATGGAGAGCGCCCTCTGCATTAGTGGCGCAGTCTGCCAGTAATGCTTACGCATGAGTGGCGAAGGGCCATGCTGTGGTCTCCCTAGCAGTGCCAACAGTCCACGAATATGGCCGCGTGAATCTAGGCGCAACGATGGTGCTGGCATGTTGGGCATGATTTCGATGTAGCGACTCATGCTGAGTTAACACGTGGGCGTGTACGCATATGTTGTTTTCAACAAAAACAGTGCCCTGTGTGACCACACGCCGATCGCAGAGCAATCTGGGTGTTTTGTCGTCAGTACCATTCCCATTCATGCCTGGGTACTCTGCGCATTGCCCCGTCGCGCGCACCCTGATCCAAGGTTGGATGCACGTGTGAGTACCTTTCATCCTTGCAAGATTCAGGGTGGTTTCGACACCTTGCCGGATTTCTACTTCGGGGGATGTTCTCAATCATCCCCAGCCCGGCGCGACCAGGGGAACCTTGCGACTGTACACGTTTTACTGATGCTTTGATTTGCGTGTCTGGAAAAGTTCAATGTCTCGCTGATGGATGGCAATCAGAAGGGCTTGACGCAGTCATGCCCATCTGCCTACTTTGCATTCGTTTGACGATTTTGTATAACAACTGACTGCACGGGGCAGTGCAAAAGAACTCCAGTGGTGTGGTGTAGAAATTCACGGGGCTACCGTGACTCGAGTCAGGGGATACGTACTAGGCAGGAGTGGTAAGGGGAGTGTGCCAAGGATTGTTTGCGCATGTTTGCGAAATCTATTCCCTTAAGCCGTTGCTGGCAACACGTTTAGCAAGACGACTCCAATTTTTCCGGCGCCAGTGCCAGCGTAAGAAGGAATGTTCGCGGTGCGTGCCTTCGAGCAGTGGATCTCGTTATGTGTCGCGTGTGCCGACGTGCGACTCCTCTGCGAAAGCACTGCCAATATTGCCATGCCCTGTAATACGCATACTGGTGTTGGTTTTTGATTATTCTTTGCATACGTTCGCCTTGAAGAGTGGGCCTGGCGGGGAATCTTTCTCCGCCTGTGAAAGCCAGCGGTTAATCGACGACGCCTACGGCGAATCACCGACGTCCCCTGCCTTCTGGAATCGCCCATGTGGTCGAGCGTTGCGGCAAAAGCTCCGCCAAGCTATCGGACCATGTGGTCCCCCAACCGTTGTGGAAACCCGTCGGGGAACACTTGGGGTAGGATGGCGGGGAATATCAGGAGGAGGCGGAGGAGGAGGTGGAGAAGGAGGGGGTGGATGAGGAGGAGGAGGAGGAGGTATCTTGGGAGCCCCTGGGGACACTCTTGAGGCCTCCTGGGAGTTTCCTGGGAGCCTCTTGGAGGCATCTTGGGGGCCTCTTTGGGCCTCTTGGGAGGCGTTGGGGGCTTCTCGGGGGCTTTTTTGGCTGTCTTGGTGGGCTCCTGGCCCGTCTGACGCCGTCGGAAGCCGTCTTGCGGGTCTCTCTGGGCCGACTTGGGGCCCTTCTGGGGTGCTCAAGGGCAGTCTTGGAGGCCATCTTTGGCGTATTGGAAGTCTCTTGGGCCGTCTTGGGGCCCTCTTGGGACCGACTTGGGGGCCCGGGAGGCCTCTTGGGCGATCTTGGGGCGACCTGTGGGGGCTTTTGGGCCGTCTCGGGCCGTCGGTATGCCGAAAAGAAGCAGATGCCAAAATCCATCAAACACCCAAGGAAAATCGATGAGTTTGGCCTCTTCGGGCCTTCCTGGATGCCCTCTTGGAGGACTCTTGAGCAGTCTTGGGCCACCTTCGAGCCATCTTGGGCAGTCTTGGTGGGCTCCTGGCCCGTCTGACGCCGTCGGAAGCCGTCTTGGAGGCCTGTGTGGGCCGATTTGGGGCTCTCTCGGAGAGCTCCAGGACCGTCTGGAAGGCTTCCTTGGGCGTCTTGGATGCATCTTGGGCAGTCTTTCGGCCCTCTTGGGGGGGCCTCTTTGGCAGTCCTGAGGCAATCTTAGAGGCCTCTTGGGCGCTCTGGGTGCCCTCTTGGGGGCCTCTTGGGCCGTTTTGGGCCGTCGGAAGGCCGTTAATGAGCAAATGCCAAAATCCATAAAAAAAAACCCAAACTTACGGATAATCAATGAGTTTAGCTTCTTCGGGCCCTCCTGAAGATCCTCTTGGACGCCTCTTGGGCCGCCTTGGAGGCCTCTCGGGGGCCTCTGGGGCCGTCTTTGACTGTCTGGGAGGCTCCCTGGCTGAACTTGGAGGCATCTTGCACTCTCTTTGGCAGTCTTGGAGGTCATCTGGGACCATCTTGAGCGAAACTTGAGGGCCATCGTAGCCGTCTTGGAGGCCATCTAGGGCCATCTTGGAGCCGTCTGGAGCAGGAGAAACCTTGGGACCAGGTCTTGCGATCCCTTCCAGGTCCTTCCGGGTGGCCTGCGGGCTGGGCCGCAGCCCCAGGGGAGAGCCCTTTTGGAAAAAGAAACAACACCCAATCCGAAAGGATCCACCACGCCAGGCACCCCTGTGATGAATCAACAGGGGGCGGCGGTGGCCTTCGGCCCATCCGGCCACCCTGCCTGGGTTGTGGGGATGAAGCCTATTGGATGTGCTTTGGGATCTCGTGGGAGGCTTTTCGGGGGCCTCTTGGAGGCAGTTTGGACGCCTCTTGGGTGCCGTTGTGAGGCCTCTTTTGGGCCTCTTGGGGGCCTCTCAAGGCCTCTTCGGGGCCTCTTCGGGGCCTCTGGGGCGCCTCTTGGGGGGCCTCTCAAGGCCTCTTCGGGGCCTCTGGGGCGCCTGTTGGGGCCGCCTGGGCGTCTCTTGGGGCCTCCTGGGGGCCTCTTGCGGCGGAAGGCTTGGATTTTCTGTTCGTGTTCCCTCTTTTGGACCCCTTGTGGGCTGTCTTGGGACCCTCTTGGTCCGTTGTGGGGCCCTCTTGGAGGCCTCTTGAGCCGCCTTGGGGCGATCCTGGGGGAGCGTCGGGGAGCCGAAAAGGCGATAACGCCAAAATCTTCCAAAAACCAAAGGGACATCAATGATCTTGCCCTCTTGGGGTCCTCTTGGGAGGCATCTTGGAGGCGTCTTTGGGAGTTTTGGAGGCCTCTGGGGCCGTCTGGGGGCCATCTTGAGCGTCTTGGAGCGATCTGTGGGCGCATCGGGGCCCTCATGGGCCATCTTGGAGGCCTCCTGGAGCTCTCTTTGCTCGTCTTGGAGCCGGCGTGGGTCCGAACAGTCATGCGACAAGCCGCGACGGGCAGCAGGAAGCCTCAGCGGAACAGCGCCAAGCCCTGGAGATTTAAAGATTTGGGGCTTGTTTCCCCAAGGAACTCTTCGGGAGTGAGGCTTGAGGCATAGAGGCTTCGGCGAATGACCTCAGGACACCGCCCTTGCCCAGAAGCACGATGGCGGATCTGGCTCACGACTTGAAGTCCCATCCATTTGCATGGCCATGCATTGGCATATCAACCAACGGGCTTCTAGCCGACTGCATCACGCATTTGAAGATTTACAACACATGTCGTGTGTCCGAGACGCTTTGCCATGTCGAGGGTGGGCAGGAGTGGGGCCACTTTTGGAAGCCCCGCTTCGGGGGAGGTTGCGTCCAAACAAAGGCAGGCACGCTTCTAACGCGAGCCTCAAGAGAGATATGGATAATGTGGCGGCGGCGGTCCCTTCGAATGACAAGGGCGATCTGGTATGGAGGAGGAAGAAAACAAGTATGCGGGGGTTAGGGGTCAGGAGGACGTAAAGAGATCGAGGGGAAGGGTCGGAGGCGGAGGAGGGTCACGAGGAGCAGGAAGATCTGCAAGACGAGGAGGAGAATGCTACTCACAACGACGAGCAGGAGAAGCTGAAGAAGCGGTGTCAATGAGAAAGGAGGATCAGGAAGAAGTGCGCTGCTCACTTCACTCACAGCTACGCAGCAGTCTTGCAGGCCATCGTTAATACCTGGGCGTGTTCGGTTTTCGCGTCAGCGTATCCTCACGTTCTCACCACAACATCATCAGAGGTTGAACTCGCCGTGCGTCATGTGACAAGACGGTGGGCACGTGAGAACCTGCATACAGTACTTAGGCCCAGTCGCGCTGCATATCAACATGCTTATTCCAGCGCGGCGCTGGGTGTCCACTACCCTGTTTTTTGTTGCCGCCATCTAGCCACCTTCTTGCTCATTCTCTTATCCCCCTCATCTTGCTCGTTCTATTCTTCGCCCTCAACGCCCGACGCTTGGAACCCCTCAGAGCCCCATCGTGACATCCCTCCACTGATTCGTGCCTGTGCGTGGGCAGATGGAGCCGGGTCATCGATTTCGGGAACGGCCCAGGCCAGGCATCCATAAACCTCCGTATGCTCTTTGTTGCTGTGGTGAGGGCGTGGGGCAAACACTGGGTTCAAGGTGGTCAGAAGTTATGGTGGCGAGGGTTAATGGGGAAGTTATCTGACTCTTTCTCTTCCTCGTCCCGCTGGAAGGACTAAAACACCGTCTCGATCATGTTGTGTCTTAGGTGCTAATTGCGGGGCAGTTGCACGTTCGAGAGCATTCTGCGTTGAGTCTGCTCATGTTCTTCCTGCGGGTGTCCGGGGACATTCTTCCATTTTGTGCGGCCCTATTAGCGCTTCTAGGCGAATCTCCTGTTGGCCACATTGGGCTCTCCTGGGGCTCCCTTCGGGTTCTCGTGGGGTCCGCGAGAGCATCATGAAGGCAAGCGACGCGGACAGGACTGCACAACATCATCATCGGGAACAGGGCCAGCGATGACACGATGGTCTTCAACGTTTGGGTGAACTCCAAGGACCCGACACTGCGACGCCCCATCGGCAGGCTCGTCGCGCAGGCCTCGAGATCCAGAGCGTGGTGAGCGACCAGGTCCCTCGACGGCAACGTTGTGCGAGATCTCGATCTGGATCGATCGTCCCCGGGGCCGACACGTGGCAGAGACACCGTTTACGTTGCATCTTCCTGGGGGCTTCGTCGATCTTGGAGTCTTTTCTTCTGTCCGACGCGGGTTCGATACGGACCCGACGCGGATTTGGTCTGGATGTGACGCGGGTTCGACACGGATTTGACGCGGGTTCGACGAGTCCGACATGTCTGAATTTAGAACATATACATGACCAGTGGCGTGCTGTTTTTAAATCCCCAGACTCTTTGCGGGTTGGGGACGACGTCGGGGTGGTTTGGTGCACATTTTTCCCAACCAACCTGTGTTGTTGGGTCCTCGTTTTGAAGAGACGGTGGCCCGCGTCTCTCCTCCTCTCCTCCTCCTCCCCCTCCTTCCTCCTCCCTCCTCCCACCATCATCATCGTCATCAGCATCATCGTCGTCATCACCCATTTCGGCACACCCCTCACAGCTTTCGAGGCCCCATAGGGAACTCCGCCGAAGGTCCCAGTGGGTGTGCCCGCATGCGTCCCGCACACCCATCTCGGCACACCCCTCACAAGTTTCGTGGCCCCATAGGGAGCTCCGCCGCAGGTCCCAGTGGGTGTGCCCGCATGCGTCCCGCACCCATTTCGGCACACCCATCACACGTTTCGTGGCCCCGTAGGGAGCTCCACCGAAGGTCCCAGTGGGTGTGCCCGCCTGCGTCCCGCACACCCATTTCGGTACACCCCTCACACGTTTCGTGGCTCCAGAAGGAGCTCCACCGCAGGTCCGAGCGGGTGTGCCCGCATGCGTCCCGCACACCCATATCGGCACACCCCTCACACGTTCCGTGGCCCCATAGGGAGCTCCACCGAAGGTCCCAGTGGGTGTGCCCGCATGCGTCCCGCACACCCATTTCGGCACACCCCTCACACGTTTCGTGGCCCCATAGGGAGCTCCGCCGAAGGTCCCAGTGGGTGTGCCCGCATGCGTCCCCACACCCATTTCGGCACACCCCTCACACGCTTCGTGGCCCCATAGGGAGCTCCACCGAAGGTCCCAGTGGGTGTGCCCGCATGCGTCCCGCACACCCATTTCGGCACACCCCTCACACGTTTCGTGGCCCCATAGGGAGCTCCACCGAAGGTCCCAGTGGGTGTGCCCGCATGCGTCCCGCACACCCATTTCGGCACACCCCTCACACGTTTCGTGGCCCCATAGGGAGCTCCACCGAAGGTCCCAGTGGGTGTGCCCGCATGCGTCCCGCACACCCATTTCGGCACACCCCTCACACGTTTCGTGGCCCCATAGGGAGCTCCACCGAAGGTCCCAGTGGTGCCCGCATGCGTCCCCACACCCATTCGGCACACCCCTCACACGTTTCGTGGCCCCATAGGGAGCTCCACCGAAGGCCCCAGTTAGGGCGGGACCCCATCCCCCGCATGCGTCCCGCACACCCATTTCGGCACACCCCTCACACGATCCGTGGCCCCATAGGGAGCTCCACCGAAGGTCCCAGTGGGTGTGCCCGCATGCGTCCCGCACACCCATTTCGGCACACCCCTCACACGTTTCGTGGCCCCATAGGGAGCTCCGCCGCAGGTCCCAGTGGGTGTGCCCGCATGCGTCCCGCACACCCATTTCGGCACACCCCTCACATTTTTAGTGGCCCCATAGGGACCTCCACCGAAGGTCCCACTGGGCGTGCCCGCATGCGTCCCGCACACTCATGTCGGCACACCCCTCACACGCTTCGTGGCCCCATAGGGAGCTCCACCGAAGGTCCCCGTGGCGCAGTCCGCATGCGTCTCCCTCACCCAGTACAGCGTTTCGTGGCCCCATAGGGAGCCCCACCGGAGGTCCCCGTGGCGCAGTCCGCATGCGTCTCCCTCACCCAGTACAGCTTTTCGTGGCCCCATAGGGAGCTCCACCGAAGGTCCCCGCGGACGACCCGCGCGCGTCGCTGGGACCCTCTCGGGGCGACCAGCGCGCGTCGCATGAGCTCCGTGCTGCGGTCTGCCCAACGCCTCGCCCGCCCGAGGTCGCTCGGCCCAGCGGCAAGAGCCTTGCCCGCTATCAGCCAGCCAGCTAGCTCTCTTTGCTCCGCGCAGCGGACGACCCGCGCGCGTCGCTGGGACCCCTCCGGGGCGACCAGCGCGCGTCGCGGGGACTAGTCAGCTAGCTCTCGTTGCTCCGCGCAGCGGACGACCCGCGCGCGTCGTTGGGACCCCTCCAGGGCGACCAGCGCGCGTCGCGGGGACTCCGCGCTGCGCTGCGCCCGCAGCCTTGGACTTTTGAGTGCGCGGGCCAAGAGGGAGTAAAAGAAGGGGGGGGAGCGGGCGCGATCCTCGCGGGGGGGCGCGCCGACATGGGCGTCGCAGCGCGCGGGCGATGTCGTCGGGGAGTCCCGGGGAAGCTCCTTGCGGCGGCCACGCCCAGCGTCACGAGTACTCAGAGGCAACCATTATCAAACTATTGGCATTCATATACAAGTACACCATGCTTTGTCATATTCGAGTTCATGCACGTAGACTCGCTCGCACGCAGATTCATTCACAGTCAGACGCACTCGCGCTCATATTCACCCGCGCACAGTCTCCCTACGTACTCAGATCAATCGTTTTCGTTCGCGTTGTGTACCACGCCATTCATTCCGGCACACCCCTAGCACTGTTCGTTGCCTCGTAGGGATTACCACCGAAAAAGTGAATCACAATTGCGGTACTCACACCTGCATATGGTTGGGTCCTTCGTCAGGCTAATTTATCCGTTTCCCGGGGGAATAATGACACATGTATGCGCCAGAGTCCCGCATGCACCAGGATCCGCTCTCCTGTGCAGGTTTCAGTGCAGGGCCCGAAAGAGCGTCGGTGTATAGAGCTCGTTTCTTTAACAGGGGCGCGCAAGGACAGACGATGTCCCCCTACGATGCAGCGCCAGGTCATGCCCCCCATCCGGCTCCTCTTGGGAGAACTGGGGAGTGCCAGTTCGGAGTGTCAATGACACGCGCCTCGTGTTTCAAACTTCGAGAGGGCATACCTCGCACAGGCACATACAATCGTCGATTCCCATTAACATGTAGGAACATATGGGAAGTGGGGGGGAGACGAAATTCCAGAAGATATTGGAAACTGTTGGGGGTCCTCGGATTTGTGTCTATTTATTTGTGTGTCTGTCGGCCCCTTTCAAAACTGTAACTGGTAACTACCATTGCTATGCACAAAGGCTTGCGCGCGATATTTGCCCACGCGATGCTATTCTTCGTTGATCGGGCCCTGTGTGCTCCCACTTGCGAATCAGTGTCGGGGATTCCCCATCCAGGGCAAATCCCTGGTCCATCGACGATGCGTCGTCGACTCCACTCCATGGCCCCTCCGTCTCGGCTCCTTTCAGGTCACCCCCCCCACCTCGAGGCGATGTCCGTGTCGATCCGATCGCTCAGATTCGATATCGGCTCCCGCCGTCCCAGTCCGACTCGATTCCGACATTCCGACCGCCCGATGCGGCCCGATGCGGCCCGATGCGGTGCTGCTGTATTTCCTGACGCGGCCGATCCGGTTGCAGATCGAGTTCTTGCCGATGCGGGCCGATCCGACCCACATGCCGATTCGATGTGTTTTTTCCGACTCGATGCTGACTGATTTGGACTCCGTTGGTTGCTCGCGCTGAGGGTGGTGGTGTTGGTGTCGGCTTTGTTTGTCCCATCCCCGACATCGGACGTAGTGGTCTTCTCGCAACGTGGACCCGGGACCTGCCTTTCATCTCGCAACGTTTCTTGGAGGCCCCAGGGCCCGAGGAAGGCCCCCAGATTTCGAGAACACAGAGTAGTCGCAAAACAGCTCCCGTAGCGAGTTTTGCTGGCGCATGACGCGAGGAGGTTTGGTTCTCGGGCTGTCTTGACTCGGGCCTCTGGCGGCTGTCTGGGACGATTCGAGCACCCGTGGGATGGCTTCGGCGAGGCGCAGCCGTTGAGAAGCATCACGAGGCGATAAAGGCATCGAATAAGCAACAACAATCTCCGAACCTTGTGTTGCTTCGAGCGAACCCCACCTGAGAACGCGAGGTGGGATCCCGTGGGAGCACTGGGCTTCTTGGGGCCGCGCGGCCGCGGCATGCAGTTGCCATCCGTCGAAGACGCGAAGCGGGGTCCGGGATACCCAGGGAGCGCCGGCTCTTCTTTGGCCTGGCGTCCGCTGTACGCTGGGCTTGCGAGGTGGATCGGGATCTCGTTTTTGAAATCTAGCCCGCGCTTCTTTGTATGGTTACGGGGCGAAAAAAACATGTTAGCCAGCGTACGCCCAAAACCAAGTACTGCAGCTGCAGTGTGGATGTGTAAGCTTGCAAGCAATGTGGTGCACAAGTGCGTGGTGCAAGCTGGAGACGGCCACGAGGCGGCCACGAGCGGCAACGTGGCGAAAGCCTCGCCAGACCCACCCGGCGCACGAGGCGGCCTCGAGGCGGCCACGGGTGGCGACGTGGCGAAGACCTCGCCGGAGCCAACCGGCTCTTGCGTGTGGGAGACGGAAGAACCCCTAAGTGCAAGCAATGTTGTGTCACAGGCGACAACATATATATATATATAGATATAAAAATGTTGTGGCAGAGGCGACGATAGGGGCGAATAGCTCAGGGTAGAGCAATACATGTGTTCAGGTGCGCCGATGATCTATGGCTTCGAAAAGGTTTTCCGGTCGACTTCGTGGAATGCCCGCCCCTGGGCTGTTCGCCCCTGTCGTCGCCGCCGAGTGTGGGACAAGAGCCGCCACTTCCGAGCCGCCGCCCCGAGCGGGGGCGGCACCGCGGCACTCCGTGGGCCTCCCGCGCGGGGCCCCGAGCAGAGGGGGTCGGTGGATCTCGCGCCGCATCGCCGACGCAGTGGGGACGCCACTCGGATGCTGATGGGCCCGTTCTCCACCACCACCACCACCATAAGTAGGAGGGGGATGGGTTCCCCCTCCTCCTCTTCTGCCTCCTCCTCCTCCTCCTCCTCCTCCTCCTCCTTCTCCTGCTCAGAAGTTCGGACAGCTCCTCGATCTGAATGACCGCATCCTGGATGAGGAGCTTGGCACCATCGGCCTCATGAGGAACAAAAAGAAGCAGGAGTCGATCGTGTCGGTACCCCCCAGCTATCGACGAGGTGCAGCTGTGATACTCAGAGATCGGGAAACTCGAGTCGGAGATGCCGTTCGATACCTGGGGCCGCACATTACCCCGACGCAGGCGTTCAGCTCGGAATTTTCTCGACGAATTGCTACTATGAAATCATCATTCTATCGTCTGGGCAATTTTTGGTTCCAGAAGGGTGTCCCTGTTAGATGGAAGAGGTGTGTCTTATTATGCAATATCGTGAACACGGCGCTCTCGGGGGTGGAGGCATTTCTGCCCAGTCCCAAGCAGCTAGCGACGCTCCAATACGCTATTGCAGCATTGGCGAGAAAAGCGATGAGAGGGGAGGCGAGCTGGGTGGACGCTACGGGGAGGAGGAGGTCGATGTCGTCTCTGGCTGTTCTAGAATGGTGGCGTCTCGTCCCAAGTGAGATAGAGCTTCAGGTTCGACGACTTAAGTGGTTCCAGGCTCGTTTTCGTCACCCCTCGGCGCACACCCAGTATCTGGCGGCTCTCTTGGGCACAATGTCGGTCGGGGAAGGGGTTTTCACGGACGAGGGCATAGTCAGTCCACATGCAAATCCTTGGGCGGTTCCTTTCCAGGATGACATATACACGTTGGTACAGTGGAGTTCTGATGCGGCGGATTGCTGGCATCGTGCTTCGGGCTCTCTCCTCCGCCTCTTCGAGTTTGACATCGCCAGAGACTTCGCGAAGATCGACGTTAGTATCCTTCGTAGTGCTGCTCTTACCTCCGAGGTCCCCCCTCCAGGCATCCTTGTGGATTTCGAGGCTCTTGAGTTTGAGGCGTTCTGCACTGATGAGATGCACGTGTGCCCCTGGCCGATATGCGGCTCTCGTTTCGCATCCCGTTCGGGGCTCATCAATCACATTCGTCGTACGCACGGCACGGTGAAGCTGTCACATGCACTAACAAAGAATAACCAGTGTATCGTTTGTCGGGAAATATTCTGGGATAAGAAGACGGCCCAGAAGCACTTCAATTGTTCAATATTGCGCGGCAGATGTTTACGTGACAAAGCTACCACACATCGTGCCCTCGTACCTCCAGGAGACCTGGCCTGTCGGATATGCGGCTCAAGTTTTTTGACACTCGACGAGTACTCCAATCACGCGTGCACGCCCCTCCCAGAGCTTCCAGTGGTTCGGCATGGCAGACGCCATGGAGATCGAGATCCAAGACGCCCCCGCGTGGCTCTACCCGCTGCGCAAACGCCAGGGCTCCGAGGTCGCGGGCCCGCCGTCCAAGGCGGCGCGCACCGCGGCAGGGGGTGCGGGCGGGGGACGAGGCAGAGGAAACGGAGGTGGCAACCGTGGCGACGACGCTATGGACGGCTCGATGATGAAGTGGGCGGTGCGCCAGAAACTGGCCAACTCGAGGGCGATCGCGGACATGGAGTCGAGCATCAACGACACATTCCTGTAATCCGACCAGACATGGCTGGCCCAGGCGGGCCTAAGAGGCAACACGTACTACGCCGAGAGCGTGAAGCAGCTGAAGGAGAAGGCGGCCAGCGACCCGACCACGGACCTAGGCAGCGCGGGACCACCCTGGCTCACAGTGTTCTGGATAGTAATGGCCGAGATCAAGAACCAGTCCCAGCAACGCCAGTACAAAGACGCGGCCAACACCTTCTGGGACACGCACATCCAAGAAAAGCAGCCCGCCGAGATTGCTCAGATGGTGCAACTCTTCTCGTTCCAGGTGCCGCGCGGCGACAAGAGCAAGCGCATCGAGGGCATGGTCAGGTTCAAGGTGCACATTGTCATGGGCTCGAACGCGGGCGTGGGCCTGCAGGAGCTGATGATGCGCACGCTCACGGAGCTCAACGCCCAGAGGCTCGTGGGCTCAGCGCCCCGCAGCCAAGCCGAGCGCCACCTCCAGAAGTGGCTCCAGGGCAAGAGTGGTGGCCAGGATTCATAGTTATAGACTGGAATGGCGAGGAGATGGACTCGGGGTATCATACCAATGATTTGAATACTGGGGTATTGAATCAAAATGTTGGCCTGAGCTCGACATCTTCAGTACTTAATACTACCTCTGAGTCGAAGAAGATAGGAGGAATGAGGCCGCCACACACTTCGACTCAATCCGATTCTGTGGGCAGTGTCTTATCTGGTCGAGACGCTGATGGCAGGACTGCCCCTACTGAGCGCTCTGTGCCCCAGCCTTTTCAGTCCCCCTCTCCCGCCTCGAACCCCCTCCGCTCTCCCGCCCCTCTTGTGCTCCCGCCTAACCTTGCCACTAGCGCCCGTCTGGCCTCACTCGTTTCGCGCGGGCTCGTCCGCGATGTGAGGGCGGCGGGGAGAGATGTGTTCGTGGGGAGTGGGGGTGGGACGGTGGCTGACGGAGGCTCGGCTCGCGGCCGCGGACGAGGACCGCGCCGTGGGGCGAGCCGCGCCTACTACTGAGGAGCCCAGGCGTGGACGCCCCCCCCCGAAGCGTGGTGGGCAGTGTTCTCGCCGCCGATCGTAAACAATTCGTGCTTGTGCCCGCAGGCGCCCCCAGGGAGGCCGCTCCTCCCGAACGGGGCTCGCCTCGGGGCCCGTCGAGGCCCTCCTCGCTGCAGGACCTCGGGGTTTGTAGTTGGATGATGTTCGGCCCCAGGCCGTCGCAGGGACGCGAGCTCGATTTTGTTTGCCTGCGAGTACAGGCCGTCTGTCTGGGAGCTTGATCGGTTCCAGCGTTTCCGATCCGATCCGATCCTCCTCCTCCTCCTCCTCCTCCTCCTCCTCCTCCTCCTCCTCCTCCTCCTCCTCCTCCTCCTCCTCCTCCTCCCCCCCCTTTCCAGCTTGTGGTGGTGGCGGTGGAAAAGAGGCCCGTCACGGGATGTGGAGCCGGACTTGCTCCACGCCGGCGCCACCGATACATCGCCGCTGCGTCGCCGATGACTCGTCGATGCGTCGGCGACTCGTCGGCGATGCGGCGCGAGCCTCCGATTCCAGCCACTCGGACCCCACTGGGGGGAGGCCTCCGGGCAAGCCCCGCCCAGGAGTACGGCCTGCACATCCCGCGGGCCATCGTGCCCGGGGAGCCGCCGCGCGCCGCCCCCCTCCCCAAAGGGGCCGGGGCGGTGCTCTCTCGCGCCGGCCGGCGGGCCTGCCCACGCGTTCGCGTGCTGCGGTTGGTCGCCCACGGCGCGAAGCCTGATGATCCGAAGAGGATCGAGGGTCGAGGAGGCTCGAGGAGCGAGGATCGAGGAGGAGCCAGGATCGAGGGTCGAGGAGGCTCGAGGGGGGGGCATCGTGGAGGAGCCAGGATCGAGGATCGAGGAGGCTCGCGGAGCGAGGATCGAGGAGGAACCAGGATGAGGAGCTGGTTCCTGGGGGCAGCCCCCGGGTCCTCTCGGCGACTGCGCAGACCGAGAGCTTCGGAGGAGGATCACGGAGGATCGAGGCGCGAGGGTCGGCCGAGAGGGGGGGACCGGGCTCCTTGCGGCTGCATGCTGCGTGCGGCTGGTTTCGGCCCTTCGGCCGGCGCGCTCATCGATACGTGGGTGCCCCTGGCGCCGTTTACAGGCCGGGGCCGCCGGAAGTGATTGCAGGGGGTGAAACACATCACACGCCGAGAGAGACCCAAATGGATCCGCGGATTTCTTACCCCACTTGCCTGGCGCGGTGGCAGAGCCATGCGAGACGACCGTTCGGCGGGTGGGTTCCAGATCTGTCTGGTGCAGTGGCAGACCCTTGCGAGACGACCATTCGGCGGGTGGGTTCGGGTCCTCCCGCCGCGAGCGGCCGTGCTGCGTTTGCCGCTGCTGCTGCTGCTGGCGTCGCGTGCCACTTTGCGAGAGCGCTCGCAACCATCCGGGTCGCCAGGAACGCCGGGAGAGCGCGGTGCTGCTGCTGCTGCTGCTGCTGCTGCAGCTGGTCTTGCTGGTCCTGCTGATGCTTCTGCTCCTGCTGCTGCTCCGGTGCTGATCCTGCTCCTCCTCCAGTGTTCCTCCTCCTCCTCCTCCTCCTCCTCCTCCTACTCCGGTGCTTTCCTGGCTTGTCCTCCTGCTGCTCCTCCCGCTGTTCCTGCTGATGCTTTTCCTGATCATCCTGCAGCCCCTCCTGCTGCTACTGCTGTTCCTCAAGCTGCTCCTCCTGCTTGGTGCAACCTTCCTGACCCTGCAGTCGATCAGACAAGACAGGACAACAAGGCAGTTGTTCGTCCGAACCGATGCCACGGGTTCTCGCCTGCCTCCCTGTGCGAAGTGCGAGTGGGCGGTTGAGCCCTCCTGACTCGTACCGCCGTTGTTCTCGAGAGGTAACATGCGAGGCATGTTAGCATGCAGAATGTGATGGGCCTCCAATATGCGAAATGCAGCATTCCTCCATGGACTCGCTCACCTAATGTAGCAATGGACAAAAATATGATAGGACTGCCTTGGAGCATTGTTACACAAGGAGCTCAACAACGAACTCCTCAGGACAATCTCAGCTTCGACGATCGGCACGGAGCCGTCTGGGAAAAACGCCTCCGCTGCTGGTGCTGGCATTTGTCCCACCGCTGCCATGTTTTAGCTTTAAGTCGGTCGTGTCCCTCTACAGGAGAATGTTTCAAACATGGTCAAACAATATTCTGGAGACTTTTTTTTATTGTTTGTGCATGTTTGGAGTATGGTTTGAATATGTTTAATTTTTCGCCCACAATCCCCTTGTAGGGGGACAGGCCCGACCTAAGGCTCGCCCCATAACCAGGAACAACAAGTCGCAGAGCAGCGCAGCCGGAAACCACACCGCGACCGCCGCCCCCTGGATAGACCATATCAAGAGAGCGGCAATGCGAGGGTAAAGGAACATCTCTGGAGTGAGTGGACCTGCGAAGTTGAACATCAAAAACCGTATGGACCAAACGTGAAAGCAACGACCGTCCCCTCCTTGGGCTCACCGCCAAACACCTACTTGGGAATGTTAGCCAAGTGGGGGGCGGCGCAGCTGTCAGCCCGAAGGCTCAATTGACGAGGTGCGGATGGTCCACAGCAATTGCCTGGAAGACAGCGTCGCAATTGTCACGGAGTTGGTTCGCGGACCTCTTCGCGGGGAGTGCTCACCCAGAAGGCTCGTAGGCGGGACCGCTTGGATCCCCGTAGGTGCAGTCAGCAGCTGGAGTCGCAAGCTCCCACGGAGAGGAGCTGCAACAATAATTGATGACCGTATCCTCACCTCACTCGCCACGGACGTGGTCGCACAGCTGGGTAGTATCCTTGACCTTGTTCGTGCCCGACGCCGTGGCGTGTCTGACTTCAGGATCGTGTTCAAGAGTGTCTGGGTGATCGGCGGCTCTTTCAGCCCCTCGAGCCACCCCTTTCACGGCCTCCTCCCAGGCGCTTATTCCAGCTCCGGGGCTTCTGGTAGGCTCGAGTCGTGTGGACTAGCAGCGGCCTCGCCGCGGGCGCTCGAGGTTGGACGCCGCCAGTGGCCCAGAATCTGCCCATGTGGAACGATCGGGCGATCGAAGAGCCGCCGATCGTTCAAGGTTGGACGATGTACGCGGTGTCAGAAACCAACTCAGGAGGGGAAAAAACACACAGACACAATTAATCGTCGATTCCCAGGAAAACATAAGAAAGTATGGGAATTGTGCGGGAAGGCCAAAACCCAGAAAATATGGGAAAATATGGGGAATATTTTTATTTGTGTGTGTATTTATTTGTGTGTCCCAGGGCCCCTTCACCAACGCCTGGGTCGTCACGACACGAGCCTGCCGCACGACCTTCCGTGGCTCCGGGAGGGGCGGCGTCGGGGAGGGCGCGGCGTCCGAGGGGGCGGAGCTTCCCGGAGGGCCCGGCAGCGGACGACCCCCCGGCTTCGGCGCTCGCCGCAGCGCCTGCGTGCTAGACTCAGGTCGGGCATGTCCTTCCACGGGCGGATTTTGGGCGCACAATGCAAAAATAGTCCACGCAGATCCAAAAGAAATCCAACAAGAATTAAAACATTGCCCCCGGACTTTTTGTTTGACGTTGTTTTGAATCTCCCCCCTGTAGAGGGACACGCCCGACTTAAGGCTGGTGCCTGGGCGTGAGTCTGGCGAGCATCTCGGCCAGGTCGCCCGTGGTCGACCCTGTGCCGTTTCGAGAGCGCGCGGCTGGGGCCCGCGCATTCCCTCTCTTCGTCCTCGGACCTGTGACGCACGCCACGGCGCGTGCGTCCAGCGCCATGCTTGCTCCTCTGCTGCAGCGGGCGCATATCGTCGTCGGCATCGCCCATGTCGTCCGTCGTACGCGTCGTGATCCTCGGCGGGCGCGCGGCGAGACCGCCCACCAGCATTGCGCAGCGTGTGCTTGCGGTACCTCGACCTGGTGTGCTTGAGAAAACTGCGCTCGGATACGGATCAGTGCGCAGACGTATCTGTGCGTCCCGCGAGCCTCAGGATCTGCAATGGCGGGCTGCGTCGGGGTGCCATTGCCTTATCGCCATCGCGTGTAGAAGCGTGCGTCTCGCCCTTGCTTGGCCTTCTTCATGCCCGAGA
>CAUYUJ010017171.1:1068208-1158208 GCA_963575745.1 Prorocentrum cordatum | reverse complement strand
CATTCGATGTCGACGAGGGATCCAACCCATGGGTGGTATTGGAAGGTGTGTCGCTTGTGTTTTGGTTCGTCGACATGCTGATGAATTTCAGGACCTTCTATCCAAGACGTGTCGGGATCCCCGTGATGGTCGTTCTCGGAGCGTCTGAAGACAATGTAACATGAGTGATGGCGTCCTCGGGCGTCTATGGTAGCAGTTCCATGCGTTGTTCGTTTCGAGCACGCTCCCAGCATGACTAGGAGAGAAGCCATGACGCTTCGAAGCTCAATCATGCAGTCGCCGTCCTGGAAAGTGGCGCCCAACAGGGATCGGACATGACCCCCTCCTGGGTCCCCCACTGGGGCTCCAAGATGGCCTGCGGAGCCCCCAACGGCTCCGAGAGAAAAAGGCCCCCGGTTTTCAGCAGAGCCCTTGGCGGCTCACGACGTGCTCGCGACGGCCTTGCGTACCATCGCATGTACCCAATAGCGATTGCCAGTCGGCTTCGTACGACCCAGGGCTGCGAGCAAGTATCCGAAAAAATCGCAGCGCGCTTCGAACACATCAACACCTTCCAGCCGAGTTGGGTCGGTTCCTTATGGCTTCTTCGGGCGCTTATGGGTTGTCCGAGACATGTTGGTGACATTTCCAGGACGAACAAAGCACACAGACACAATCAGTCGTCAATTCCCAAGAAAATATAGGAACAGATAGGCAGTGGGGGGAAAGACAAACACCCATAACATTTGGGAAACTATGGGGAATCCTGTTATGCGTGTCTATTTATTTGTGTGTCCCAGGGCCCCTTCACAGTTCAGAGTACCGACGTGATCTAGTGTAGATCTGCTCTGGGCCCAGTCTTGGGGCCCGCTGTGGGCACTGCCCACATGGCATCGATAAGCCGTGCTACACGGCAGCGGCGCAGTGCGTGGAGGCGGAGGATGGGGGTGACGAGAGGGGGGGAGGAGGAGGAGGAGGAGGAGGAGGAGGAGGAGGAGGAGGAGGAGAAGGAGGAGGAGGAGAAGAAGGAGGAGAAGGAGGATAAGGAGGAGGAGGAGGAGAAGGAGGAGGAGGAGGAGAAGAAGGAGGAGAAGGAGGATAAGGAGGAGGAGGAGGAGGAGGAAGAGCAGGAGGAGGAGGAGGAGGAGGAGGACAACGACGACGACGACGATGATGAGGTCGAGGACGAGGACGAGGACGTGGACGAGGAAGACGAGGAGGACGGCACCGATGATCCTGCCTGGGCCTGGGGTCAACCGACACGTGCTATCAGAAGCGGCCTGCAGGCGCGCGCCATGCGGCAGTCCCCGACTGCTCCAGGGGTGCTTCTGCCACAGCGCGGCCTCGGGAGTTGGCGAAATATGTGCCCCCCCCCCCTCTTGACGGCTTCCGCCGCGCCGGGTCGAGGGCTCTTGCCAGGCTCGGCTCCAGGGGTGCATCTGCCATGGCGCGCCCTCGGGAGTTGGCGAAACACGTGCCCCTCCATGACGGCTTCCGCTGCGCCGCGTCGGTCGGGGGGGGGTCTTGCCAGGCTGAAAGCCCACTGACCTCCTCCAAGGACATGGGCATGAGGTCGTTAATAATGGGCTGGTTGTTTATCACAGCGGGGCTTTCTGTAGCGTGTGTACTCTCAAGGAGAGCAATACCAGGCGAAACAGGCGAGAAAAGAACCACTCGTTCCTCGGTTCACACGGTCGGGCGGGCTGAGGTCGCTTTGCGTTCAGCGGCCGCCCGATTCGCTCCTGCGGTAGCTGAAGGCGACCATCACAGGGCCAGTGAGCGGATCCCATCGGGCCCATCAGGCAGCTTCACACTCCAAACTCACTGTAAGCGGGTGGGACTATAAACAAGCCCTAGTACCACACAGGCTTTCAATTATCTCAGCGCTTAGCATCCGAGGAGGGCCTCATGAGTTGTCTCCAGTCCCATGTTGGAGCCATCTAGGGGCTTCTAGCTGAGGGCTATTCTGGTATCAACCGCGAATGTTGTTTGCCATGCTGGAGCGAACCTTGTCGGATCTTGAGGCGACCTGGCCAATGCATATCCCAGCGTGTCCTGACCCGTGCTGGAGCCGCATCGGGCCCACCGAAAGGGCGTCGTGGGCCTTCTCCATCTCGACCCGAAGGGTGCGCGAGGCTTGTGCGCGCAGAGGCACAGGGAAGCTGGAACGAGTGGCTGGGGCCAGCCCTTCCACTATTTCCAGCCCCAGCCATGTTCCTTGAGTTTTTCAAGCTTTGGCGTCCTTTTGCGAACGGTTTCGGGGACGGTTGAGCGCCTGCTAGCTGTTTCCCAGCCCAAGCCATTTTCTCGTATTGTTCATGTTCTTGGGGTGGTTCACTTCTACCTTGTCCAGCTTCTCCGCAGCAGCCCCCATGCAGGAAGCGTGCCTCGCTGATCTATGACGGCGTCAGATGTTCTGTGCTTTTGGACGTGCCTGGCCCTTAGCCGACCTCCCCAGCGTCGCCATAGACATCTGGGTGCATCCAGGGACGCCACGGAAACAGGGTGGAGAGTTGACGAGCTGTCCTGCCTTCTTCGGCCCCCAGGCTTGGCATCGCTCGGACGTGTACGTTTTTTCCCTCGGCGAGAACCATCGAGGAGCATCCTTGATCATCTGGCGAGAAAAAGCCACGCACGAAACCGAAACAAAAAGCACAGGGCATGGACGTCCGAGCGATGCCCAGTGGAGAGCTGACGAGCTGCCTTGCCTCCTTCGGCCCCCCAGGGGGCCGTGCCCAGATCCGGCACCGTCCGGGGACGATGCCGCGGAAGTGGCGGGGCCGTCGGGCGGGGCGGCCCCGTCCCTGCAGGAGGAGCCTCGCATGCCCCTGGCCCATGTTGCCGCTTGGCATCGCTCGGGCGTGTGCGTTTTTCCCCGGCGAGGACCATCGAGGAGCATTCTTGATCACCTGGCGAAAAAAAACACGCACGAAACCGAGAAAAAGCACAGGGAATAGACGTCCGAGCGATGGCCAAGTCCGTGGGGCGAGCAGATTCTAGGTTCTCCGCGGTCGAAGCGTGCCTTTTGTTAGCTTGCGCACAGGGTGCAGTCGAGCCTGTCCCTCTACAGGAGGAGTGTTCAAAAATTGTCAAATAATAGCTTGGGGACGTTCTTTTTCTTACTATTCTTGAATAAGTTGTTTGAATGTGTTCTAAGTATTTTTACAAACAAAAAACCAACCCAACAAAAATCAAACAAAAAGCAAATACAAAAAAGCAGAGGGGCCACGAGGCAGTGCCGCAGGAGTCGCACGAGCCATGTCTGCTGCAGAGCGGGCAGGGGCAGAGAGCGCCAGGAGGAGGCGCAGCAGCCTCGGGAAGGCGGCGGAGCGGCTCCAGGATGGCCCAGCAGCCAGGGCAGCCGCGTGGGCGCTCCCAGGGCACGGCCTGGGAACTCCTAGGGAACTCCCAGGATATCCTAGGACATCCCAGGAATCCTAGGAGAGCATCGGCAATCCTACGAAATCCTGGGGGGGCCGAGAGGGCTCCAAGAAGGACCCAGGCTGTCAAAACCAGACGCTCCCTGCTACTCCGAACCGTTTCTGTCCAGCAGCCGTCTTGGGGGAGCATAGGCCTCCCGAGGGGCTGTCTTGTGGGCCGACTTGGGGACCATCGGGCCTCACATGTCCAATCGAGGCCGACAAGAGGAGGGTAAACACGCCCAATCGAGGCCGACAAGAGGAGGGTCAATAGAAACATTGGGCAGCACATACGTTCAGTGGTGTTGGCCTCTTGCGGGGCCCCTGCGGAAGTGCTAGCCATGTCCCATGTCGGACACTGCACTCGGGCCACTCATTGTGGCAATAGTGTGGCAATGCTTGGCAACACGGGGCCCTCGTCAGATACCGTGAGGATGCATGTTCAGCGAACAGCCCCGAGATCTCATTTCCCGCCTGTCGCGACCACGCATGTCCGGGCGTGCGAGAAAATGGCAGGAGCCTCCTTGTGGACTCCAGGACGTTCGCCTGCCATCTATCTGCTGAACCTGCTCCCTTGGCATCGCTCGGACGTGTGCATTTTTCCTTCGGCGAGGACCATCTAGGAGCATCCTTGATCATTTGGCGAAAAAGCCACGCAGGAAACCTAACAAAGCACAGGGAATGGACGTCCGAGCGATGGCGAGGCTCCGCCTCTTCCCTCCTGCCCCTTTCCCGCTCCAGGACTGGCTATTACGAGGATGGGCACCTCCACATGCGTCCTGGAAGGATCGCTCGCAATTACTTGCGGGGCAGCTTCTTCTTGGACTTCTTCACGCTGACGGTAGACATTGCATCGCACATCCTTCGGCGATTCCAGAACTCTGGCGCGCTTCCTGCTGCGTTCATCCGCATGTTTAAGATTGGGCGCGTTGTGCGGATTACGGGGGTGATGCGTGCGCGAAACCTCCGTGTCACGTTGGATCGGTTGGGGAACTCCTATTCTGGAGGCTTGCGCCGTTCCGACGACTCCAACATCGTGGTTGACGAGTTCCCTTCGAACAGCACTTAGGACCAGTGAGGAAGGGGAGCAGGAGGATATCCACGATCTCACACGCGTTGTTGTCACCCCCCACGCGGGATTCGGCGGATCACACAGTTTGGGTGAAGGCGCTCAGTGGGTCGTTCGAAGCTGGCGGATGAAGGGGAGGGGGGTGGGGAAGCAGGAGGAGAATACCAATATTGTCCAATCGCAGAAATTCTTTCAGGCGCTCACTGGGTCGCTCCTCAACATTGGCAAGTTCGCCGCCATTCTCGTCTGGATCAACCACACGATCGCTTGCTTCTGGTGCTTCCTGGGGCGGGAGGATCATTCTCCTTCTCCAGCGCAGGTCCTTCTCCTCTCCCTCGTCATTCTGCATGCCCCCCCCCACTCCTCTCCTCCCGTTATCCTGGTCCGCTCAATTTTCTCATCCTCCTCTTCCTCTTCCTATGTTTCTTATCCTTCCTTACTGCTCCATATTCTCGTTCTCTATCCACCTCAGCGTTCTCCCCATCCTCTTTTCCTCCCACTTTTTCTCCGTTTACCTTTCACATCCTCTTCATAGGACGCTGTGTCCGACACGGGCTACACCTGGATGAATTTGGCAGGTGCGACGGGGGAAGGCCCCACGTACTCCGCATACGGGGTGTCGTACCAGTACACTACGGCGTTTCATTGGAGCTATTGGGGAGCGGGAGGAGGAGGAGGAGGAGGAGGAGGAGGAGCCGATTGGGAGGATGAGAAGGGGGAGGATACGGAGGACAAGCGAAGGAGGAGGAGTAGCAGGAGGAGGAGGAGGAGGAGGAGGAGGAGGAGGCGGAGGAGGAGGAGGAGGAGGAGAGGGGGGGGGAGGGGCAGGAGAAGGCTGCGGTGATGGGGGAGCTAGCTAAACCGGGAGAGGTGAGAAGTGTTGTTGTCCTGGACGGCAGAGGCAGGGCTGGTACCGGTGCATTGCCGGCTGCCCTCCCAGGAGCCTGACTCAGATGACGCCCGGCTCCATGCAGGTCGTCCCAGTGAACAGCGTGGAGAGGACCTTCTATATCTGCTGCTTCGTCAGGAGGAGTAGGAGGAGGAAGAGGAGGGTGATAAAGGATGCGGAGGTGGAGGAGTTGGAAGAGTCGCAGGAGGTGGAGGAGGAACGTTGCAGAGAGGATTTTCAACATCTGCTGCCTCATGGGTGGCCTGATGGTATTTTCCACCCTGGTTTCGGCGATCTCTGCGAGCGTGGCGCAGTTGAAGATCGACATGCAGGGACACAGCCGGGAGATGGGGAGGCTCTCCGCGTTCTTGCACAGGTCCAAAGTTCCACCAGCAGAGGAGTATGAGGAGTATGATGCGAGGGACGAGGAGGAGGAGGAGGAATGATGAGGAGGAATAGTTGGCGGAGAGATGGTGTCGTCCCTGCACAGGTCGCACATTCACCCAGAGATCAGGATGCAAGTGTGCAAGCAGGTGAAAGTGAAGTTGATGCACCGACGCCCGCTAGTGGTCAAGGACCTACAGTCGCCAGGGGTGCTCGACATGCTCTCATTGTCCCTGCGACACACGCTCCAGCTGCAGCTCTGCAACCCACACTTCTTGGAGCACCCTCTGCTCAATTTTTGCTCCAACACTGATATAGCGATGTGGGAGGAGATTTGCATGACCTGCGCAAACTTCTCAGTGCTGGTGAAGGGGGACAATCTGTTCGTCTTCGGGGCCAAGGCTCAGAGAACGGCTCTCTGAGACAACTCCACTCTTCGGAACGAATCGAGGATTCAGTCGGGCCTGTCACACTACAGGGGGGGATCTCCGAACATAGTCAAACAATCCAGTGGGGACGAATTTTTTAAATATTTGGAACATGTTTGGAGTACTTGTTGCGTGTGGGTGCGAAATAAATATTATGTTGGAGCCAATATGCTTGAACATGTTTGAGTATGTTCTTAGCCTTCGTAAAACATCTGCCTGTAGGGGGACATGCCCGACCTACTTCGGGGAGGATGAAGCGACGGGAGAGGAGGGGAGAGAGCAACCTTCCTTGCGCGACTAGTGAAACAGTCACCGTCGATACATCACAAGAAAATGCACCCCACCGCGCAGCTCAATCATGTGCTTGACCGTGACATGTACATGTCGCGCGCTGGTGGCCACAGAGAGAAAATCATGGCTACGCTCCACTCCTCTTCCTATTCGCTCTACTCTTCTGTATACAGATTATTCTCTTCGGCTCTGTCTACAGCTCAGTCTGCCTCATGGTTCTACCCTCTACTCCTCATGCTCTACTGTGTACTTTGTTGCCTCCCTTTTTCTATGATGTATACCTCCTACCCTTCAGTGTTCCCAGTGGGTGCCGGGGGCATCTTGACGTTGAGGCCACGGTCGGGTCATCGTGGACAGTACAGAGGCCATCTTGAGGCCTCTGGGGCCCATCGTGAGGGAGTATTGATGCCATCTTGGGGCCTCGTTGGGCCATTTTGGGCGTCTTGGGCGGCATCTTGGGGACTTTTGAGGGCCGCCTTTGGGCTGTCTTGGGCGATAACGGGGGCTATTGGGGCTGGCTCGTGACCGAAACAAGGGGCAACTCATAGTCATTGACATCGTATTTGCCTTTCAATGTTTCAACGTGGGTTGCTGTCCCGATGGCGTCTTGTGGCCCCCCCTATTTTAGCGGGGGTCAAATTGTGGAGCCATGGTCGGCCCTCTTGGGCTATTGATGACCTCTTCGCCGCCCTCTGGGGCCGTCTTCGAGGCCTCTTGCGCCACCTGTCTGCCCCGGCGGCTTCTCTGAAGCCCTGTTCGAATCCCCCGGGGCCGTCTGAGAAGGCCCCCAGCCTTCTCAGGAGCCCCGCCTCCTTCGTAGGAGCCCACCCCCCTCAGGCAACCCCTTGGTAGGCGCCGCCAAGTGGAGGAGGAGGAGGAGGAGGAGGAGGTGGAGTTGGAGGAGGAGGAGGGCGGCAGTGCCTGGACTGCGGCTTCCTCCCGAGAGGCGGAGGGGATGTACTTCGTCGTGCACGGCCCCCTGTTGTACGACCTGGACGACAGCTTCCGCACGCGGGTCTCCAAGGAGGCAGAGACTGGAGCGTGGCTCTCGGAGGCGGTGCTCCCTCGTTCTCCTCCCCCTCCTCCTCACTCCTCCCTCCTCCTCCCTCCTCCTCACTCCTCCTCCCTCCTCCTCCTCACTCCTCCCTCCTCCCTCCTCCTCCCTACTCCTCCCTCCCTCCTCCCTTCCTCGTTTCTAGGACGCACGCGTAGAGCCTTGTCTCGGCAGCCAGCGGTGCGTGGCACCCACTCACGCTGTCTCAAGCGGCATGGCGGCATGCCACAGCTGTGACGCCAGGCTGGGTCCACAGAGTCTGCCCTCCTTCTCTTCCATCCTCCCATCTTTCCCCTTCCTCTTCCTTCTGTTCCTCCTCCTCCTACTCCTCCTCCTCCTCCTCCTCCTCCTCCTCACCATCACCACCACCACCATCCCCCCTTCTCGTCCTCCTCCCCACCTCCTCCTTCTTCTCCTCCTACTGCTCCTCCTCCCTGTCCTTCCCCTTCCCGTCCCCTCCGGCCCCCCTCCCTCGTGCTTCTCCCTCCACCTCCACTTGCCTCCCTGTTGCGACTCCAGCAGCCTCCCCCCACCCCTTCCCTTCCTCCCCCTTGCCGTCTCCCCCCCCACCTTCATTATCCATGATTCTTACTATCCATGCTTATATGTTATCCTTGCTCTCTTCTCACTCTTCCAGTCCTCCTCCCTCTGGCTTTCGCCCCCGCCTCTTCCTCATCCTCCTGTTCTCCCCCACCTTCCCCAACTCCCTGACTCCCATCTTTGGTCCGCGGTTTTTTTGTCCACAAGCTCCGCCCTCCTGGGCATGGGCCCACCTCACGATGTTGGCCGACTCATGGGCCACGTCTGCTCGGCTCCTAGCTATGAATTGTCGGTTTTGTTGTTTGCCATGCGCGCTCCCAACCGGTGATGTCACCAGCAGCTAGAGGTGTCCTCGCATGGTTCATGTTGTTGCTGTCCCTCTTGGTCATTTGCACGCGTCCTCTAGCTCTCGCCGCAGACCAGATGTGGAACGGGATCTTCGGCTGGAGTATCTACGCGCCCGCTTGCATCAGATGAATGTCTTTGCGTCCCACAGATGCCACAAGTTCAAGACAGGGGCTGATGCCCCAGAGAGCAGACGCATCCACCCCACGCTTCAGTACACAGTCCTGGCAGCAGCGGAGGCTGGCATCGTCTGTTGATCGCGCTGCCGCGCCGCAGGTCCAAACTCCGGTGGCACTGTCGCTCATCATCTTCTTGCTCCGTATGACTTCCTGGCGCTCTGGGGCGGGCTGCGCCCATGGGCGTTTTCGGGCATTGTCGCATGAGGACCAACAGGGCCACTTGAGACTTGAAACCCCCGAGACGGCCCAAGAGGGTCCCAAGTCGCCGCCTGTTCGTTCCAAGACTCCCGAGGCCGTTTTTGCGTTGAGCCTCAGTTTGGTCATGGCCAAGGTGCGACTGTACTGTTTCGATTATATCCCGACCTTTCTGCTGCCACCCTGCGCCCCGTCGCCTCTGCGCTGCCCTGGTATCATCTGCGCTCCCGAATGTCCAACCATAGCTGAGGTTGTACAATCGCATCCTCGCACGCTGGAGCATAGTCGATGCGCTGGTGCGCTAAGTAATCGCCCTGCGCATCCGCGCCTAGCACGCTGGGATGTCTGAAGCGCTGGTCCAGAAGGCTGCTGCTCTGGATCTGATCATCCACGAGCGCACGGTCGCTGTGCAGGGCGAGCTGGCGCGGCGGTTTGATTTCCCTGCATCGGGGCCTCACGGGCCGGTAGACGGGCAAGTCAGTTGTGCCGCGGCGGGGTCCAAGACCTTGTCGAGAATTCAAGCGGTCGGGTGTCTTGGCGTTCCTCCCGCTTTTTTGCCAGTTTGGCCACCCCTTGAGCCCAGTCATCGGGACCTCTTCAAAGAGTGCCAGTGTTTCCGCATAAAGCGACACCGGGCGCGCCGCCTTTGTCGGCTCATCTGTGGTAGATACCAGGAGCAACCATATGAAGGGATAGGCGCAGATGAGGACGCCTCCAACCGAAATGGCCCATTGATCGCGGACTTGAGCCTGTACGGCTTCGATATCGGCTGCCTATAGCCGATCTGTCGGCGATGCATCGCCGATTCCAGGTCGACATCCCTTCCCCCCCTGAGCCGGTCCCCCACCGTCGCTCCCCCTCAACAGTCCCGCGCGCAGCGGCGTGCGGCAATGGTGCAGGCGGTGCGAGCTGTCGCTGCGTCATGCTGCCATCCGGGTGCAGCCGGTGCGGGCAGGCACGAGGCCCCACACAAGTCAGATTGCCACCCAGGCAGTCGTTGCCTGTGGATCGCGACGCCGAGCAGGGCGATCCCCTCGGTCCGCTGATGGGCGCTTTGGCGCTTGCGCGGGTCGCTGCCCGCGCCCGCGCCCAGGGCCCCTTGCAGTTCGCCGGCGTGTTGCTCATGGACGACGGCCAGGTCGTGACCGGCAGCTCCAGCATAGACTCGCGGTTGCGGGCTTTTGATGCTGAGGCCGCCAATGCCGGGGCGGCGCGACGACAAGGTGAGCATGCCAAGTCCATCATGGCGATCATCGAGCTGGCTGGCGTCGCTGCCGCGGCGTGCGCTCTTTGGGCCACGGACTACAGCCTGGCATCTGTTGCCCCTTTGAGTCTGCGCGCGCTACGGCGGCAACGTCGATGCGCCAGCCAGCGACAAGCAGTCATCGCAATCGCTGCCGCATGGGTTTTGTGAGCCAACCTGCGGGCAGGCGGAGGGGGTGATTGCGTGAGCTCTGGAGTTTTCGACTCGCTTCGAACATATACTCTTTGCACCACCTAGAGTGTACAACTTTAAGCGCACCACCTTCCACATCATTCATTGATCCACGCATCTTGCACAACATAATGCTAGGAACGCATGCATTTATTTGGGAACCACGATGGCTAACATATGCATGTGTTGTTCTATTCTTCTAGACAGCAGTATTCCACGGACCAGACACGCAATGGAGTGAACACGAATGAAGGAATCCTGGGCGGCCCCCCGCATCGTAGTAATCTCTGCGGCGGCAGTGAGGGCGCTTTTTTTCCGGGGAAGTTCTCACTTCTAGGCCGAGGGGGCCTGTTTTTTTGGGAGTCACGGGCATTGCTGGCCAAGGCTGGCTTCCTTGGTCCTACTGCAACGCAGTTCCCTAGGTCGAGGGGGTATGTTTTCTGGATTCAGGGGCACTGCCGGCCAAGGCTGGCTTCCCTGGTCTTGCTACAGCGCAGCTGTCCCTGAGGGTCTTGCTCCCGGACATGGTCGCGATCTCGTCCCGGGTCGAGCGGATGCCGTGCCCCGCCTCGCCTTTGCCCTCCCTTTTCTTCCCCTTACCTCTAATATGCAGCCGCCGTCGCCCCCGCGCCGCCCCTCTCCTTGCCGCTGGGCCCCGCCTGGCTGGTAGAGCAGTGCGGGTGCTGTTTTTTGATCGGGAAGTGGCGCGCGTCTTTGGTCGTTTACCTCTGATGCAGTCGTCGTCGCCCCCGCGTCGCCCATCTCCTGGCCGCTGGGCCCCGCGTGGCTGGTATAAAGCAGTGCGGGTGCTGTTTTTGTTGATCGGGAAGTGGCGCGCGTCTTTGGTCGTGGGGCTCTGCTCGCGCAGCGGCCAGTGCCAGTTGTGAGGGCCCTCTTCCTGGTGAATCTGGCCTCGGCTGCGGTCTCGCTGCGCTCTACGTCGCGGGTTGGTTAGGCCATTTTCTAGCTTCGCGCGAGGCAACTGCCTGGAACGGCCCCGCGGCAATTGTGTCTTTGATTCCTGGGTTGCGTCTGCGCCAATGGCCCCGCGCCCGGCAAGGTCAACGGGGTCTGCGACGCGTGGTGGGAGTGAATAATTCGCGAGTGTCCCCGCAGCTGGCGTCTCGGTCTCGTCGCGCGCGGGCCGCTTTCCCTTCTCGCTGTCTTGCTTTTGGGAGCGGCGTCGGGCGTGTTCGCGGAGCCGCGCGGCGGCGAAGCCTTGCAGCACCGCGGCACTTAGCGGCACTTCAGAGGGAACCAGCAGGCGCATAGTTGCCAGGAGTGGTGGCATCGTCTTGTTGCTCCTTTTGGGCAAGGGGGTGGAGCTTTTGCGCCGCAGGGAAATTCGCGCAGCGGGGATGGATCTTTTGGGCCAGGGGCCTTCTCAGCAGAGCTAGCGCATCCGCCTGCCGGCGGCGCGACAATCCTGCCGGCGGGTCCGCGAGCGCGCGCAGAGCGACGCACCCAGGAAAGCGTTGCCGGCCCTGTCCGCGATCACAGCTGCGAGGGCCACTAGGCAGGCGCGCCGCGACGGTGCGCGGGGGGGGGCCGCGGCGCGCATGTGGGCCGCGTCGGTGCGCGGGGGTTGCCGGTAGCGGCAGCGCTGGCAGCGGCACTCACGGACATGCACAGCATCCGCCTAGTTTGTGCATCGTGGCTTCGCAGCGGGAGATGGCGCGTCCGGGGGATCGCGCGCGCCGTCTCTGCTCCGCGGCCCCATCCGCACCCCGCCCTCTGGCCAGGGCCGCGATGGCAGGCGCTCCGCGCAGGCGGGCTGAGATCGCCCGCCCCGCGGGGCTGAGCGCGGTCAAGATGCGCCAGATTCAGATGGTCGCTCAGCAGTGCGCTGCGGCGGTGGAGCTCCACGGGCAGGCGTGCGCGGCGGCTGGAGCCCAGTGGCCGCCGCCCCCCCATGGCGCGCGACTTTCCCATGGCGGTTTGGTCACCGTGCCGGCGCGCTGGCTTTTGATTTCAGGGCCATTCGGTCAGTCCTGATTCTTATGCGGGCTTGCGAAGGGGCCAAGGGGTTCGCGCGCGCGCTGGTTGCCGGCGCCCTGAAGGCGCGGGAGCGCGGTCGCGGGCGCGCGCAGTGGCAGCCCCTCCCCCCCCCCGCTGGGGAAACCGTCTCAGGGGGATGGCCCGGCGGGCGGCCGCTTCGAGGCGAGGGTCACGGCGGGAAATGTGCACGACGTTGCGACGTGGCTGCGCGAGGAGGCGGTCGCGCGGCGAAGGGGCGGGGCGCGGCCGGGGGCGCGCGCGGGCGCCTATATGCCGAAAGACTGGACGTGGTGGACTCCTTCACTGTCTGCTGGCAACTCTGTGTGTGGCTCGGCTCAGAGGTGGTCGATGTCAGCTCGCTGGACCACTCGGTGGCGCCCGCGCGCGCAGACGAGGGGGCGCTTCGGATCGCGCACCCAGCCTCGCCAGCGAAAAGGATGCGCGAGCCGCGGCCTGGCCGGCCGCGCGCCCGCGAGCGCGCGCGCGGGCGCGCACGCGCGCGGGTGAGACAGCGCAGATGCGGCGAAAGCGCGCGCGCGCTGCAAGGCTTAAGTCGGGGCTGTCCCCCTACAGGGGGATTCTCGACGAAAACAAAAAACGCTCCAAAAATTATTTAGAAATAATCAAAAAATAGTCCAGGGACTTCCTTTTTAGTATTTTGTTGACCTTTTTGGGGTCATTTTGGGGGTATTTTTCTGATTTTTCGTCGAAGGCCCCCCTGTATGGGGGACAGGCCCGACATAATTTCAGGCCGTAGGCTTTGCGGCGTTTGCGCGATGCGCCGGCGCTCGCGCCCAGGGGTGGCGCTCGGTCCCTGCGCTCGAACCTGCGCGGAGGCGCTGGCACACTTGGAAATAGAACGGCGGCACGGTGGAGGCCCCGTCGGGCGCTCGAGCGGAGGGTTCGCTGCAGCAGGAGAGGCGGGGCCGCTCAAGTCTGCTTACCAGCCTCGAGCTTATCCCTATCCTTAAGATTGACATGCCAAAAGGCGATGACAATCTTAGGGACTCGCCGTCAAGCAATAAGGGAACCCCTAAGATTGGCATCGTGATGAGGAGATGCCCCGCATAGGGATAGGGACATGTTCCTGGCTGGTAGTCTGCGCGCTCGCGCCACCGTTTCATCCGCCCTCGTCTGCTGCGCAAGGCCAGGCGCTGAAGGATGGCGGCGTGGCGGCTTCAGTCAATCGCTGCGCTCACGCTGGCCCGCTTCGCACCGCGGCGGTCGCCCGGCGGCGCGCTCGCGCCGGTGGGGGGACGGCGGGGCAGGCAGGACCGTCTTCGAGGGGATCTCTGGAGATGCGGCTCGCACCCTGCCGAAGAGAGTTGACGGACTGCCCCGGAGGGAGCCAAGATGGCTCAGTGGGCCAGACCTCTCATGGACGCTTCTCGGGGTCTCTTCGCAGGTCTCTCGGGGGCCTCTGGGGAGCAGTTTTGAAGCCTCACGGGGGCCTCGTTCGGGCTTCTTGGGGGCCTCTTTGGGCTTCCTGGGTGCCTGTCGGGGGTCTCGGGGGCCTGTCTTGGGGCTTCTTGGAGGCCTCTTGGGGCCTCTTGGGAGGCTCTTGGGGGCCTCCAGGGCCTTCCACGGCCCCTGGCGCCGAGAGTTCGAAATGTCTGTTCGGCTTCCTCCTCTGGGCCGCCTCTCGGGACCATCCTGAAGCCGCCTTGGAGGCCTCCTTGGGTCGTATCAGGGCCACCTCTGGCAATTTGGGGGCCATCTTGGAAGCTTTTCCGCATCGTTTTGGAGCGATCTCGGGGCCTCTTGGGCCGCCCAGGGCGGTCGACAGCTCGAAGAGGCGGTTCCGCCAAAATCGATCGAACGCCCGAGCAAAATCGATGTTCTTGTTTCGTTTGCGGAGCCTCTCGAAGACCGCTCGGGGCCCTCTCGGAGCGTCTCGGGCGCGTCTTGGCCAGGAAGGGACAGAACACACAGACACAATTCATCGTCGATGCCCCGGAAAAGACGAGAACGTATGGGAAGTGCTGGGAGAGCTGAAAACTCAGGAAACGTGGGAAAACATATTGGGAATCCCAGGGTTCGTGTTCGTTTCTTTGCGTGTCCCTGGGCTTCTCTAATTGGGCCGTCTCGGGGCCGATCTGGGAGCGCTCCCCAGAGCGCTCCCAGATCGAGCGCTCCCAGATCGGCCCCATCTGGGAGCGCTCTGGGGAGCGCCCCCAGCTCTGGGAGCCCTCTTGGGCCGCCTCGTGCGCCATCTTGGAGCGCGCTGGGGCCCGAGGCCGCGGGGCGGGCGGCGCCCTCTGTCGCGCCCCTCTGGGGCGCCCGGGGGGGCCCCGAGGCTGCGCCCATGGAGCTCCCTGGCAGCTCCGGCCCGACCCTGCAAGGGGCCGCGCCGGGGCCCTCTGCGCCCGCGGGCCCCCGCGGGCCGCGGCGCGCGCGCGGCGTTCTGAGATTCTCCTGGGCCAAGCCTTCTCCTCGTCCTCCTCCTCCTCCTCCTCCTCCTCCTCCTCCTCCTCGTCTTCCCCCTCCTCCTCCTCCTCCTCCTCCTCCTCCTCCTCCTCCTCCTCCTCCTCCTCCTCCTCGTCTTTCCTCTCCTCCTCCTCCTCCTCCTCCTCCTCCTCCTCCTCCTCCTCCTCCTCCGCCTCCTCCGATCGAACTGGGCCCCGAGGGGTCGCCGCCGCGGCCGCCAGGGGCTCCCACAAGCCCCTGCCCTCGCCCAGACCCGACCTGATATTCTACATAGCACGCCTCTGGCCCGCGGGCCCGCGCGAAGCCCGGAGGATGGCGCGCGACGGCGGCCTTCGGGTTCTCGCGCGGCCCTCTCGCCATCGCCGCGCCGCGCGCGCGGGGCCCGCGCGTTCCGACGCGCCGCGGCGAGGACAAGGGCATCATTGCTGGCGCGCCACTAGAGGTCGCGCCTGGCGTTGGTCGGCGCGTGGTCGGGGGCCGGTTGCGCCTGGCGCCGATCGAGTGTGGCGGCGGGCGCGACGGCGTTCGAATGCCACTCCTGGGAGGTCAAATTCCGATTTTGCCCTGGTCCGGAATCCAGCTGAATCCGGCCTATTCCCGCTGAATCCCGCTTAATCCCGCTTAATCTGGCGTAATCCCGCTCAATCCGCGGCCTAATCGGGCACAGTAGCCCCCCCCAATGGGGCTTAATTCTCTTGCACAGCTGTGCTCTAGAGATCGGACCTCTTTATTTTCGTGGTTCGTTCGTTCGTGGTTCGTCGTCCTCCCTGGCCCTCTCGGGCCCTGGACCCCCCCTCCCCCGAGCCTCCCAGGATTACCCGCTGGCCTGCCCCTGGCCACCTCGGGCCCTGCACCCCCCCCCGGGGTTCCCAGAATCACCTGCTGGCCTGCCCTGCTTCCCTGGGGCCTGGACCTCTCCTCCCAACGGGCCTCCCAGGGCAGCCCCTCTGGGCCGCCGAAGCTTTTATTTTCGTGGTTCGTTCGTTCGTGGTTCGTCGTCCTCCCTGGCCCTCTCGGGCCCTGGACCCCCCCCTCCCCCGGGGCTCTCAGGATCACCCGCTGGCCTGCCCCTGCTTGCCTCAGCCCTCGACCCCTCCTTCCCCCGAGCCTCCCAGGGCAGCCCCTCTGGGCCGCCGAAGCCTTTATTTTCGTGGTTCGTTCGTTCGTGGCTCGTCGTCCTCCCTGCCACCTCGCCCTGGACCCCCCCTCCCCCGAGGCCTGCTCCCAGGGCAGCCCCCCTGGGCCGCCGAAGCCTTTATTTTCGTGGTTCGTTCGTTCGTGGTTCGTCGTCCTCCCTGGCCCCTCGGGCCCTGGACCCCCCCCCCCCGGGCCTCCCAGGATCACCCGCTGGCCTGCCCCTGCTTCCCTCAGCCCTCGACCCCTCCTTCCCCCGAGCCTCCCAGGGCAGCCCCCCTGGGCCGCCGAAGCCTTTATTTTCGTGGTTCGTTCGTTCGTGGTTCGTCGTCCTCCCTGGCCCTCTCGGGCCCTGGACCCCCCCCTCCCCCGGGCCTCCCAGGATCACCCGCTGGCCTGCCCCTGCTTCCCTGGGCCCTGGACCCCTCCTCCCACGGGCCTCCCAGGGCAGCCCCCCTGGGCCGCCGAAGCCTTTATTTTCGTGGTTCGTTCGTTCGTGGTTCGTCGTCCTCCCTGGCCACCTCGGGCCCTGGACCCCCCCCTCCCCCGAGCCTCCCAGAATCACCCGCTGGCCTGCCCCTGCTTCCCTGGCCCTGACCCCTCCTTCCCCCGAGCCTCCCAGGGCAGCCCCCCTGGGCCGCCGAAGCCTTTATTTTCGTGGTTCGTTCGTTCGTGGTTCGTCGTCCTCCCTGGCCACCTCGGGCCCTGGACCCCCCCCTCCCCCGGGCCTCCAGGATCACCCGCTGGCCTGCCCCTGCTTCCCTGGGCCCTGGACCCCTCCTTCCCACGGGCCTCCCAGGGCAGCCCCCCTGGGCCGCCGAAGCCTTTATTTTCGTGGTTCGTTCGTTCGTGGTTCGTCGTCCTCCCTGGCCCTCTCGGGCCCTGGACCCCCCCCTCCCCCGGGCCTCTCAGGATCACCCGCTGGCCTGCCCCTGCTTGCCTGGGCCCTGGACCCCTCCTTCCCCCGAGGCCTCCCAGGGCAGCCCCCCTGGGCCGCCGAAGCCTTTATTTTCGTGGTTCGTTCGTTCGTGGTTCGTCGTCCTCCCTGGCCCTCTCGGGCCCTGGACCCCCCCCTCCCCCGGGGCCTCTCAGGATCACCCGCTGGCCTGCCCCTGCTTGCCTCAGCCCTCGACCCCTCCTTCCCCCGAGCCTCCCAGGGCAGCCCCTCTGGGCCGCCGAAGCCTTTATTTTCGTGGTTCGTTCGTTCGTGGCTCGTCGTCCTCCCTGGCCACCTCGGGCCCTGGACCCCCCCCTCCCCCGAGCCTCCCAGAATCACCCGCTGGCCTGCCACGGGCCTCCCAGGGCAGCCCCCCTGGGCCGCCGAAGCCTTTATTTTCGTGGTTCGTTCGTTCGTGGTTCGTCGTCCTCCCTGGCCCTCTCGGGCCCTGGACCCCCCCCTCCCCCGGGCCTCTCAGGATCACCCGCTGGCCTGCCCCTGCTTGCCTCAGCCCTCGACCCCTCCTTCCCCCGAGCCTCCCAGGGCAGCCCCCCTGGGCCGCCGAAGCCTTTATTTTCGTGGTTCGTTCGTTCGTGGTTCGTCGTCCTCCCTGGCCACCTCGGGCCCTGGACCCCCCCCCCCCCCCCTCACCCGCTGGCCTGCCCCTGCTTCCCTGGGCCCTGGACCCCTCCTGCCCACGGGCCTCCCAGGGCAGCCCCCCTGGGCCGCCGAAGCCTTTATTTTCGTGGTTCGTTCGTTCGTGGTTCGTCGTCCTCCCTGGCCCTCTCGGGCCCTGGACACCCCCTCCCCCAGGCCTCCCAGGATCACCCGCTGGCCTGCCCCTGCTTCCCTGGGCCCTGAACCCCTCCTCCCCCGAGCCTCCCAGGGCAGCCCCACTGGGCCGCCGAAGCCTTTATTCTCTTGCACAGCTGCGCTCTAGAGCTCGGACATCTTTATTTTCGTCGTCGTTCGTTCGTTCGTTCGTCCCCCTGGGCCCTCTCCTTGGGACCCCTTGGGAGCCCCTGGGCCTCCCCCCGCTTCTCTGGGCCACCTCCCCGTGGAGGCTCTTGGGACCCCTTGGGATCCCCTGGGCCTCCCCCGGCTTCTCTGGGCCACCTCCACGTGGAGGCTCTTGGGATTTCTTGGGACCCCTCCGTCCAGGCTTCCCAGGGCCCCTCCGTCCAGGCTTCCCAGGGCAGCCCCCCTGGGCCACGGAACCCTTTATTATCTTGCACAGCTGTGCTCTAGAGCTCGGACATCTTTATTTTCGTCGTCGTTCGTTCGTTCGTCCCCCTGGGCTCTCCCCTTGGGACCCCTTGGGACCCCCTTGGCCTCCCCCCGCTTCTCTGGGCCACCTCCCCGTGGAGGCTCTTGGGACCCCTTGGGATCCCCTGGGCCTCCCCCGGCTTCTCTGGGCCAACTCCACGTGGAGGCTCTTGGGATTTCTTGGGACCCCTCCGTCCAGGCTTCCCAGGGCCCCTCCGTCCAGGCTTCCCAGGGCAGCCCCCCTGGGCCACGGAACCCTTTATTCTCTTGCACATCTGTGTTCTAGAGTTCGGACCTCTTTATTTTCGTCGTCGTCGTTCGTTCGTTCGTCGTTCGTCCTCCCCTCCCCCCGGCCACGGAAGGAACTCCTGGAGGAAGGGAGCGAAAGCCTCCTGTCCCTCCCAGCTCCTTTGGTGCAAGAGCCAAGGCGCGCGTGCCACTTGTCCTCTTTATTCCTTGCGGCGAAGACCTCCCAGTAGACGCCGCCCACTGCCGTGCAATCAGCGCCTTGTAATCAACCAGCGCGCGGGGTGCACTGGGGCTGGCCAGTGTGGCCAGCACTGGGCGCCTGCGGCGCTGGACCAGAGGGGCCCTCTCACAGAGCTGGCCGCCGCTCGGTCCAGCGCCGCGTCAGGTCTGAGCCACTGTTGGCGCGGACCTGCCCCAGGGATTGCTGAAGTCGGGCGCGCGGAACGTTTGCCCCGCGGGAGAACTCGCGCTGCGGGGAGGGGGCAGTTCGCAGCGTCAGCGCTTTCGACAGTGCATCGTTCCTCGCATTTGCTCTCCTACGTGATGGTTGGCGGCGCCGCCTGCGCGTTGGGGGCGGCGCCAGAGTCGCAACGCTGGGTTTCGCGCGCAGATGGCCCTTCCGGCGCGAAGCCGCGCGCGAGGTGCGCTGTGCGTAGGTGTAAATCTATGCGCTGACGCTGCAGGAGAGCGCGGCAACCCAAAGGTGGTTGCGCCCGCCCGCCATCCCTTGCCCCCGGGGGGGGCTGCGTTTGTCCTGTTTGCAACCGCCCACAACTCTGGGCCGAGGGGGCTGCGTGTCGTTGCATGGGGCACGTCGAGGTATCCGCGGTGGCCGCGGAGAAAAGCTGGTCAGCGTCTCAGCACTCGGCGCCTGCGGCGCTGGACCAGGGGGGCCCCCTCTCCCAGAACTGGCCGCCGCTCGGTCCAGCGCCGCGTCAGGTCTGAGCCACTGTTGGCGCGGACCTGCCCTGGTCCTCCTCGCCCCGTCTCCCTCCTCCGCCCTCCACCTGGCTCTGCGAGGCGGCGCTGTGGTGCAACTGGCGACACATGGGCTGCGCCGAGGCCAAGAGCCGCAAGGAAGTAGCATGTTGCGAGGTGGTGCTTCTGAAAGCCGCCACGCTGATACCGATCTTGACCAGGAGCCAGAGGGAAACACCAAGGAGGAGGAGGAGGAGGAGAAGGAGGAGGAGGAAAAGGAGGAGGAGGAGGAGGAGGACGGCCGCGAGGATGGGGAGGAACATTGATGATCACGGCGAATAAAGTGAGCAGGCGGAGGCCGAGGACACTGATGATGGCGAGGGAGAGGCGACGGTCCTGACCAGGAGGGGGCTGATCGGGCAGCTGGCGTGGGCGTACGCCCGCAGCTTCCACCTGTTCCTGCAGAGGTCCAGGCCCCCCTTGTGCGGCTGGCCGGACGACCTCGTCCTTCCCTTCGACGCGGACGAGGTGATCGCCTCCATGCCGAAGGACGCGACGGCCGTCATCGGACAAAAGGCGATAGAGGTGCTGAATTCGCCGCCCGATTCCCTCTCCGATGCGGTCGGCCGGTGGTTGAAGGCGGTCAGGCAGGACAACATTCAAAGGCCGGCCCCGCCCGCGCCCGCGCCCCGTCGGCCACCCTCCCGACCTCCCCACCCTATCCACCCCTCCCCTTGTCGTCCCCTCTCCTCGTTCTCCTTCCTCCTCCCCGGGCTTTCGGTCCTTGCTCTCTTCCTCGGCCGCGGTGTGTCGCTGCCCTTTCTGTTTCCATGTCCATCGCATCCTTCACAGCCAACGCAGAGGGTTGGGCGGATGGACGACGCCCTTGGATTCCGAGACGGCGGACTTCGCCCGAGGGTGCGCGTCCCGCAGCCGACCTCTTGCCCTCCCCAGGCTCACACTTACGGGGCGTGGCCCTCGGCAGAAAGGCGGCGGGGGTGGAACGATGGCGGATCTGCCGCCGGCGGATAACTGTCAAGCAGTGGCGAAACGTCCTGGCGTGCCTATAGGCCTACCAAAGAATGTTCTGAGAACCTTTTCTGGCTGGGGCTGTCTTGTTTTAGCACATCGGGGTTATGCTCCAAGAGCATTGTTCTTGTTCTTAGAACGTTTTTGGGTTCTAAGAACATTTCGTGGTAAGCCGATGGAAATGCCGGGGCGGTCGGTCCCTGCTAAAGACTGGTGGAGGTTAGCGAACGTGAGGGATGCGCCCGCAAGAGACTTCGCTCTGCATTTTTGGGGGACCTTGCATTGTCGCTGGAACGGCGCATCCGACGCAGGCTCGACGCAGAGTCGAGCTGGAGTCTGCGTGGGCTCGGCGCGGATTCGACGTGGACTCGAGGCGGCTCGGCGCGGACTCGACGCGTTCTACATTCATTCGGTGCGGAGCCGACGCAGATAGCAGCGCGATGCGGCAGACAAGGCCCCTCCGAAGATGCAACATCAGCGATTTCACATGTGAAGCGTTCCGAAATGGGCCTTGCCTTCAAGGATAGAAGGAGTTGTCATCTCTTCCGCCGCTGAAGGCGGCGGAAGGTCGGCGGAAGTAAAACGAGGCCGCCTCCGCGGGCGGAAGCTGGCAGACGGGCGGCGGAAGGTGGCGGAAGCAAAACAGACGTCCCCAAGAGATGAAAACGTTTTTGGGTTCAGGGTTCCCAGAGTGGCCCATGTATCGATCCAGGGGCTTCCAGGGTCGGCCACGTCGCCCGCCCCCTCGTGCCCTGGCGGCCCTCCCGGTGCCACGCCGGCGCCAGGCGCAGAGCCTCTCGCGGCCCTGCGATCCCGCTCGTGCAGCAGGCTCCTCATCCTGACAGGGTTGCTTCGGATGCAATTCTTGGGAGGTCAAATTCTGTTTTCGCCCTGGTCCGAAATCCGGCTTAATCCAGCTTAATCCCGCTTAATCCGGTTTACTTCCCGCTTAATCCAGCTTAATCCTGCTTGGTCCGAGGCCCACTCCGGCGTAACAGTTCTCAAATGGGGCTTAATCCTCCTTAATCTTTCCGACAAAAACCTCCCAGTAGTTGCCTCCTAAGGTTGCCTGTCGTCCCCCGTGTGCCATGCCCGCGGTGCCAGGCGGAAGTCCTCCTGTGGGGTCCAGCACCGGCGCGGGAAAATCGAGCAGGCGCACACGCTCGAGTGGCGGCGCGGATCTCCTGGAATTCGTGCTGGACCCTCGGAGTCCCAGCGTCGACCCAAGGGCCCAGCGCGGAGCCGCGAGAGTTCCCCGAGCAGCGCTTGTCCTTAGGGTTAAGTCGGGCATGCCCCCCCACCGGAGGCATATTTCAAGCACGTAAGCACAACTTAGTCTGGGGACGATTTGTGATTGTTACTATTTGACTTGCTCTGAGAATGTTGGGGGATATTTGTTGCTTTTCCTCCCCAATCCGCCTGGAGGGGGACACGCCCGACCTAACCTTAGGGTGTCTTACTTCTGTTCTGAGGAACTGGGCCTGGGAGGCGGTCTGGCGGCCCCGTGCCCGCCGTCGCCCCCGCGTTGCCGCCCCGCCGCCGCCCGTCGTCTGGACCTGGGTGGCGGTCTGGCGGTTTCGTGCTCGCCGTCGCCGCCCCGTCGCCGCCGTCGTCGCCCCGTCGCCGCCTCGAATATAATGCACCGCGCAGATTGCACCGAATAGATGGCACCAGAAAGATTGTATTTTCGAAATAGAGGATAAAGAAACTTTATCCCTCCCCGGGATTATCGGCACCCCTTTTCGCATTCCAATGTTCATACGAAGCTGCCCCATCGTCCACCCTTAATATGAACTCGCACCATCCCAGCCCAACTGGTACCGCCCTCCCGTCATCTTCTGGAAGACATGTGATGCGCTTTGCGCGCGCTCGTTTATCAATAATCATTCGTGTTCGAAAGTCCCTTGCGAAACATGTGACGCAGTGCGCTCGCGCGCGTTGTCGCGCGCGCGTGCCGAAATCCGTCAAAAGTCTTCGGTCTCGCAAGGATTTCAAAATCGAATGTCCAATATCATGTGAAACAATTGCGTGTCTTCGAAACACGGATGTTCAGAGAAACCTCTCGCGCGCGCTCTTGCGGCCTATTGCGGCCTCTTCTTCGAGAAAACTATAGGTTGTTCAACAATTATATCACATTCTACCACACGGGCTTCGCGCGCTTGTCGAAATCGTTCGAACGCTCTTGCGCGCGTGCCGTCGCGAGAATCCTTATTGCAACAGAAAAGAATGAAGTGCACGCGCGCGCGCGCGTTGTCGCGCGCGCGTATCGAAATCCGTCAAATCCTTTGGTCTCGTACCGATGTAAAAACCGAGTGTTCATGAAACATGCAACACACAATGGTTTCGTCACAAACATACATCATCCCACCAAACCTACCACCGTAATCCTACCCCCCTCACCCCCAACACACAACCTTGACACCCTAATCCTAACCCTACCACCGTAACTTTGACCCCTGACACTATCACTGTCACGTGAACCCCACCACCCAGATACGAATCCCTTATCCCGAACCCGAACCCGAACACCCTCACCCGAGCCCCATAGCCCTGACCCTAACCCTAACCCTAGCCCTGACCCTCTCCTCCCAGCCCTAACCCTAACGCCTTAAACCTAACATGTGAACCATAACACTTTCACCCGAACCCATCCACCTTAACCGTGACCCCCCCTATCTCCGGCGCAGCACAGGGAAGCGGGAGGCATTCCCCTTGCCCCCCTGTATTGCGCGACTCCCGCCCTTTGGAAAGTGGGGGGGGGTCCGAGATGCCCCCCCCACCACCCCTCTCGGGCGCAAGGCGGGGTGGTCTGAAACCCCTACCCACGTGGTGCTGAAAACACCCTCCTCCTTGAGGGGGGGGGGTCCCTTTAGCACTCCACCCCTTTACAATTTTCGCGGCACCCAGTGGCGCGCTTCCTTTAGCCCCAGTGGCGCCCACCCCTTGCCGCAGGCGAGTAGGTCCGTGTACCCCTCGCAGCCTAGTGGTCGCGGCCCGCCGGGGCATGCCCGATCTAGGTCGCGGTCCCACGGGGAATGCCTGATCTCTGGGGCTCAGTGGTTGCGGCCCACGGGGCATGCATGACTGCTGGTGCGCAAGTTGTTGGCGCATCTACTTTGGAATATGTGTGCAAAGCTAGCCTCTGAGGTGTTAGGCACAACAGCGTCTGACAGCTTGTATCTAGCCGCAGTGGTGGGGTACGTGATCCTGGCGCCCAACGCACGCACATGACGCTTTGGCGAGCGTCTGCCGCCCACACGATGATAATGGTGATGATGAGGGTAATGGAGATGATGAGTCTGATGGTGATGGTGCACAGGATCAGAATGATGATGTGGATGTATTATGCTGAGGATGACGGTTGTGAGGGTGATGGTGAAGGTGGGTGGTTGTGTTGATGCCGATCATGGTGATGTCGTTGATGATGATGCTGATGATGATGACGATGATGATGGTGATGATGCGTTCTTCCAGTGCGCTCGGCTGCACCAGCTGTTGTCGCGCAAGCTTGATCGAACATGTCTACGGCCGTTCGACTCGATGGCGACATCCTCTCCATCCTCACTGCCGGAGGCTTGCCTCAGAGGTGCAGGTCGGCGGGAGCACGCTGCTCGTGAAGGAGAGCCGAGCGCTGCGGGGCAGACGGGTGGTGCGGTGCGTGCAGCTGGTGGCGTTGCGGATGCACCGCCAGGAAGCGCGGAGGGGGAGGAGGAGGAGGAGGAGGAGGAGGAGGAGGAGGAGGAGGAGGAGGAGGAGGAGGAGGAGGAGGCGGAGGAGGAGGAGGAGGAGGAGGAGGAGCTGGAGAAGGAGGAGGAGGGAACGGCAGCCAGTACCGATCTGGCCAGCCTGCCAGATCATCGCAAAGACAGCCCAGGTGCTCAGCTGCTCGATGGTGTACTGCCAATCTCTGCGAGTAGGCAGGGGGCGGGCCCACAGAGCCCACCCCACCGTGCTTACCACAGCACCACTTCGCACTTGCAGTTCCATCGCGTCAGGGCATCCAGCAATGCCACGCTCGATTCTGGCACTTGCCGCCCAAGTCGTCGCGTGCTCTGTTGTTTTCACATTGTAAGCAGGCACCCGCTGGGTTCCACTGTAAGCTTCATTTGCTATGGGATTGGAAGGTCACCATTTGTGGATCGGGCCTGTGGGAAATCAGATCAGCCATCCGCTGCCTGGCCTACCTTGAGGCCTGTCTCAGCCCACAGCTTGCAAGCGTAATTCGTCTAGTCCTCGCTCGGTGCCAACCTCGCAGTCAGGTTGACCCCTTTCGGTTTATGATCGTTCTTTTCTCCTCATCGTACTGTCTGGCAGGCGTCTACTGTGTGTATTTGTTAGGGCAGACATCTTCATCCTGGCCTCATTTGCCCATCGTGTTCCTCTGCGCCTGTCCGACTTAATTGGTTGGCTTCTGGTCTTCAGTCGGCATGCCCACGCGTTTTTTTTGTTTTCCTAACAAGCGCTACAACGTTAGGGTTCAAGTCCGCGCAACGGAGAAAAAAAGGGGGAGGAGGAGGAGGAGGAGGGCAGGGAGGAGACAGCTGAGTCGCAGTCGCCACTGGAACCGCAAGTGACAGCGACAGCAGGGAAGACACGCGGAGAAGGAAATGGAGGAGGGCAGGGAGGACGCGCGGGAGGACGAGGTGCGCATGAGGGCACGCGGGGAGGAGGAGGAGGAGGAGGAGGAGGAGGAGGAGGCGGAGGAGGAGGAGGAGGAGAGGAGGTGGAGGAGGAGGAGGAGGAGGAGAGGAGGAGCGGAGGCGGAGGCGGAGGCGGAGGCGGGAGGGCGGAGGGAGGAGGAGGAGGAGGAGGAGGAGGCGGAAGAGGAGGAGGAGGAGGAGGAGGATGAGGAGGAGGGCAAGGAGGATGCGAGGAAGAGGCGGAGGAGGAGGAGGAGGATGAACAGGAGGATGCAGGCAGGGAGGTCGCGCGGGGAGGAGGAGGACGATGATGATGAGGAGGAGGAGGACGAGGGGGAGGAGAAAGATGATGATAATGACGAGGATGAGGATGAGGATGACGACGAAGATGGGGACCATTATGATGCTGATGATGATGCTGCTGCGGCTGCTGCTGCTGATGATCCTGATGATGATGATGATGATGAGGATGATGCTGCTGCTGCTGCTGCTGCTGCTGATGATGATGATGATGATGATGATGATGATGATGATGATGATGATGATGATGCGGAGGAGGACGAGAAGGATGAGGAGGAAGAGGAGGAGGAAGAAGAGGAGCAGGAGGAGCAGGAGGAGGAGGGGAAAGCGGGACGCTGGCGGAGGATGAGGAGGAGGAGGAGGAGCAGCAGCAGGAGCAGGAGGAGTTGGAGGAGTGCGGCGGCGACGCCAGGACGGGCGGGTGCTCGTTCGGATCAGGGTCGCTAGCAAGGCGGACGGCGGCCAGGAGGCGACCTGCAAACTTCCCGGCTGCAAGCAGGAGGCTTTACGCTGCGCGTTGTCGGGGGGGTTTTGTTCGGGCAGTGCCAAGGGGGAGCTCTAACCACCGACGGAAGCAACATGGTCTCCATATCCTGCGAAGGTTGGTCTTCCTCCTATCCAGAGAAGGGGGTCTTGGTATTACTCTGGCCCCTCCGACAGCTCACCTCCCTCCCTCGTCTTCTTTCTCATGCCTCGTTATGCTATAGTATGTTATGTTATGATCTGGTATGGCATGCTAGGTAATGGTATGTTCCGATGTGTTATGGTATGGTGTGAGATGATGTAGTATTGTATGGGATGGTATGCCATGGTATGGTTTAGTGAGGTATAGTCTGGTATGGTGTGTTCTGCTATCTCATGATGTGCCCTGGTATAGTATGATGTGCTACTGTGTTGTATGGAATGGTATGGCATGTCGTGTATTTGTATGGTATGTTATGTAATTCCCGAAATCCAGAAGAAGGGGTTCATGGTGTTACTCTGACCGCGCCGACTCCTTCAGGTCACCTCCTCCCCTCCTCCTTCGCCCCCCCATCCCACTCAGAGTATGATGATGGTAAAGATGCTCATGGATGGTGATGATGATCATGATGCTGATGATGATGTTGATGGCGGAGCAATTTCTAAGGATGTCTCGAGCGGGGCGCGGGTTTCAGCACCCCCAAGGGGAGCCGCCAGGGGGTAGTGCACGGCTTCCGTTCGCGCCAAAATGACAGGGATGGTTGAAGTGGTTTGCCGTCTTTGTGCTCAGCATCTTCCGCTTTCTGAGCGGATTTGGAGGATGCCTTGAGCGAGGCGCGGATTTCAGCACCCTAAGGGGAAACCGCAAGGGTGTATTGCACTCCGCGTTCGCGCCAAAATGGCGGGGATGCCTCGAGCGGGGTGTTTGTTTCGGTGCTCGACATCCTCCGCGTTCGGAGCAGACGTTGAGGATGTCTCGAGCGAGGCGCTGATGTTCGCCTCCAAGGGGGGCCAGATGTTGAGGGTTTCTTGGGCGGTTTGCTTATTTTGTTTGCCAGACTCGTGGGCACGGATCTTCTTCAGGATACCACAGGAGGTTCCAGCAGGCTCCAGGCAGCTCCAGGAGGCCACAGGACGTACCAGGAGGTATCAGGATGCAACAGGAGGCTACAGGGGGCTCCAGGTGGCCCAAGGAGGTACCAAGAGGGTCCAGAAGGCTCGAGGAGGCCCAGGATGCTCCAGGATTCCACAGGAGGCCGCAGGAGGCCACAGGAAGCGCCAGGAGGCACCAGGAGGTCCCCGAAGGCACCAGGAGGCCCCAAGGGTCCCCAGGAGCTCAGAAGGCCACAGGAGTGGCTCCAAACCCATGTGTTGTACGACTGCTCCTATAGATTGTGCCTCCCCTGGAGCACGAATCCTTGGTGTTTGGATTATGTTTCTAAGATTTGGCCTCCCCTGGGGCACGCGGCCTTTGTGTTGTACGTGTGCTCCTATAGATTGTCCTTCTCCTGCGGCTCCTACCCGTCGTGTTCTTTGTATGTCTGTTTATATATATTGGGCCCCTCCTGGGGCACGAATCCTCCCCATGAGGCCCCAGGAGGCGCTAGGAGGCTTCAGGAGGCCCCAGGAGGCCACACGAGGCCTCAGGAGGCTTCAGGAGTCCAGAGGAAGGCCTAAGAGGCCAGAGGAGGCCCCAAGAAGCTCCAGGAGGCCCCGGGAAGCTCCAGGAGGTTTCAGGAGGCCCCAGGAAGCCCCAGGCTCATGCGCAGAGACGCGCTCATACTATTGAGACTCCTTCACATTTCAAGTCAGTCACAGTCAGATTCTCTCCCAGACCATCAACACTTAAGCCAGTGAGTATTCGACAACTGTTGCGCCTAGACACTCACGGCGGACAGGCCCATGCTAATAAATGCACAGGTTGGTAGCTCCACGCAGTGAGTGATGATATGATGGCGATGCTGGTGGTGATGATGCTGCTGATGATGGTGGTGGTGATGATGATGATGATGATGGTGGTGGTGGCAGAGCCATGTTTGAGGATGTCTCGAGCGAGGCGCGGGTTTCAGCACCCCCAAGGGGGAGCCGCAAGGGGGTAATGCACGGCTCCCGTTCGCGCCAACATGGCTGGGATGTCTCAAGCGGTTTGTTTGTTTTGTGGCCCAATATCCTTCGCTGTCGGAGCAGATGTTGAGGATGTCTCGAGCGAGGAGCTGATGTTCGCCCCCAAGGGGACAGATTTGGAAGATGTCTCGATCGGTTTCCTTGTTTTGGTGACAAGAATCGAGGCCACGGATCCTCCCCAGGATGCCCCAGGAGGCTCCAGGAGGATCGGGGAGGCCGCAGGAGGCCACAGGAGGTCCCAGGAGGCATCAGGAGGCCACAGGAAGATTCAAGAGGCCACAGGATGCCCCAAGAGGCTCCAGAAGGCCCCAGGAAATTCCAGGAGGCATCAGGAGGTCCCAGGATGTTTTAGGAGGTCACGGGAGGCCACAGGAGGCCCCAGGAGGCCACATGAAGCACCAGGAGGCACCAGGAGGCTCCTGAAGGGACCAGGAGGCCTTTAAGAGGCTCCATGAGCAGGAGGTTTCAGAAGGCCACAGGAGTGGTTCCGATCCCATGTGTTTTGCGTATGCTCCAGTTTTGTTTCACGTATGGAATACGAGTCCTTGTTTTTGTTTCACATATGTTTATATCGATTGTCCTGTTCCTGCGTATCCACGCCTGAGTGTTTTACGTGTGTTCCTATAGCTTGGGCCCCCCCTGGGGCACGAGTCCGTGGTGTTTTCCGCGTGATCCTATAGATTGCCCTTGTCCTGCGGCTCCACTCCGAAGTATTGCTCGTCTGTCCCTGTAGATTGGGCTTCTCCTGGGACACGAATTCTCCCCAGGAGGCTCCAGTAGGCCCCAGGAGGCCCCAGGAGGCCACACGGGGCACCGGAAGGCACCCAGGAGGCAACAGGAAACCCCAAGAGGCCACAGGAGGCCCCAAGAGGCTCCAGGAGGACCCAGGAAACCCCAGGAGTTCAGGAGGTCCCATGAGGCCCTATGCTCATGCGCAGAGACGCGCTCGTACTATTGAGACTCAGTCACGCTCCAACTCAGTCACAGGTAGATTCGCTCCCAGACCGTCAATATTTAAGCAGTGAATATTCGAAAACTCTTGCGCCTAGAAAGGAACGTCGGACAGGTCCATGCAAATATATGCACATATGGGCCTGGGGTGCTCCACGCGAATAATTATATTGACGCCTCCCTACTCCTCCTCCTCCTCCGCCTCCTCCGCCTGCTCGTCCTTTTCTTTCTCCTTCCTCACACTCAAACTCAATCACATTCATATACGCACCCACTCAGACTCTCAGATTCAGACTCGCTCACAGCCTGATTTATTCAGTCTCATATTCATTCATGCCCAAAAATTCAAACACGCACACACACACACACGCACCCATATCCACCCACACTCATTCACACTCAGACGCACTCACATTCAGACCCCCGTTCGCGCCCAGGGAACGAGCATGTCTCAGGTGAGGCGCTGGCTTCAGAACTCCCAGGGGGGGGGCGCCAGGAGGTATTGCACCGGCCCGTTCGCGCCCTGATTGCTGGGATGTCTCGGGCACTTTGCTTGTTTCGGTGGCCAGATCCGTCTGCGTTCAAAGCAGAGCTTGGGGACGTCTCAGGCGAGACGCTGATTTCAACATCTATAGTTCTATATACACGCTCCCAAAAAGGGGAGCCGCCAGGGGCTATTGCACAGACCCGTTCGCGTTCAGCGTATGAGGATGTCTCTGGCGGGTTGCCTGTTTTGTTGGCCCGCATCCCTTGCTTTGGGAACAGGTTGCGAGGATGTCTCAGGCGAGGCGCGGGCTTCAGCTCCCAATGGGGAGCCGCCAGAAGAATATCATTCCCCCGTTCGCACCATTGTGAGGATGCTTCAGGCGGTTTGCTTGCTTGGGTGGCCAGATCCGCATGCGTTCAGAGCAGATTGTGAGAATTTCGCAAGCGAGACGCGGGTTTCAGCACCCCAAGGTAGGGCCTCCAGGGAGTGCACCACGGACCCGTTCGCGCCCAGGTTGTGGGCATGTCTCAGGCGGTTTGCTTGTTTTGGTGGCCGGACTCGCTTGCGTTCAGAACAGACTGCGAGCATGTCTCAAGCGAGGCGTTGGCTTTAGCACTCCCACTGGGGAGCCGCCAGGGTCAGAGGTGTAGCATTCCCCCGTTCACGCCTAGATTGTCGGGATGTGTCAGGCGGTTTGCGTGTTTTGGTGGCCAGACTCGCTTGCGTTCAAAACCTATTGTGAGGATGTTCGTGGCGCTGGTTTCAGCACTCCCAGGGGGGACGGGCGCCAGGTGGTATTTCATTCCTTCGGTTAGTGCCCAGTCTGTGGGTATGTCTCAGGCGGTTTGCTTGTTTGGGAGGCGGTCTCGTTTGCAGTCAGAGTTGATTGTGAGCATGTCCCAGGCGGGGCGCAGACTCAGCCACATCGTTTCCTCATTCGTATTCAATCAGGCACAGATTCATTCATACCCACTCAGGGAATCAGCCCCATACGTGTTCTCATTCGTACACACTCAGAAGCTCGGCCTCCGACACACTCTTCCGCACTCAGACTCATTCAGACCTTTCTGGTGGTCCACTGCCCGCCGCGATTTAGCAGGCGTGGCACTTGGGCACCGCAGGGGGGAGCCGACTGGCGTGGGGACACTCCAGGATTCGCGCCCAGATGGTGGGCTTGTCTCAGGCGTTTGCCCGCTTATGCATCCAAACATCCTTTGCTATCGCAGCATATTGTGGGGATGTCTCATGCGAGGCGCTGGCTTCAGCACTCCCAGGGGGAAGGTGGGCGCCAGGGGGGACACTCCAGGATTCGCTCCCAGGTTGTGGGGATGTTTCCAGCGATTTGCATGTTTCTGCCCCTCCAACATCCTTTGCTTCCTGAGCAGACTGGATGTCTCAGGCGAGGCGCTGGTTTCAGCACTCACAAGAGGGAGCCGCCAGGGGGTATGTCACTCCCCCGTTCGCGCCGTCGCTCTCGCCCCTGTCGTCTATGCGGATTCGCCCTCGCGCGCAGATGCTCCCAGAAGGAGTGATCCAGCGAGACGTGCCAAGACCCTGAAATGTACATCTGGTGATCTCCGCGTCGAGTAATTTCACCCCCTGGCAAAAACGGGCGTGACCCGGGGATGGGGAGATGGGAAGAGGGGGCCAGTCACGTCATGATTCGCACCAGCGCCGTCTGGGAATGCTGCAACATTGTCCATTTCCAGACGGCACTGGCGCGACTCGTCCAGGGTAGGGGAGGGGGGGGGGGAAGGTCTGGTTATCGACGATTTTTTGGGGGTCTTCAATGTTTTTCAATCTCGGCGTGTTTCATGGATTTCGGCTTCCAGGGACGGGGGCAGGGCGCCAGGACAGTCGTGGCCGAGGAAGCGCAAATTTGGATCAAGGGGTGCGGATCAACAACGGGCCACGTCTCCTCACAGGGTCGGCGCGTCGGGCGGCTCTTGCTGCATGCTTCCGGGGGCAGTGCCCACGATTCGTGGACCTGGCGTCTACGCGGAGATCCACGGATTGATCCAGGTTAGCGCGTGTTCGACACAGCACACTCGGAAACATGTAATGGAGGATGACGATTGGTAAATGACCGGGGGTCGTGTTCACGCGGCGGCGCCTGGGATGACGATTAGAAAAAACCGGCCGCGGGCTGGAAAACTATTTTTTAAAACGTCATCCTCCAGTCAGAAAATGACGCAGAAATTGCAGAAAAGTATCTTTGCAATCGTTCTCTCACCTTTTTTAACTACTCGTCATCCCGCACTATCTTTACGCCGCACCGAGGCCCCAAGAAAACGACCGAAAGACAGGCGAAACCTTCCGCGCCCAACCCCGTCTGCTTCTGCGGACATGCGGTCCGAGCGCCCTCCCCCCGTAAAATTCCGAACGGGCTCGCGCAGGGGAGCGCGGGCCGCCTGAGACATCCTCCGAATCTGCTTGGTCTGGCCTCTGGTCTGGCCTTGTTCGGGCCCTGTTTCGCATGAGTCGTCCTCACAGTTTCCTTGGTTGTGCCGGTGTCGCATGCAATGGTCCTCGCAGTCTGCCAAGTTTTGCCTTGGTTTCGCCCGGTTTGGGCCCGGCGTCGCCTGAGACTTCCTCGCAATGTGCTTGATTTCGCCTTGGTTTCGGTGCGGTTTCGCTTGAGACTTCCTCGCAATTGGCCGGTCTTCGCATTGGCCTGGTTTGGGTGATTCTGCTTGGGGCGTCCTCAAACTCTACCTGGTTTCGGCCCTGGTTTGGCTTGGTTGGGCGGCGCAAGCCGCCTAAGATATCCTCCGAGTTTGCTTGGTTTGGCCCCTGGTTTGGGCATGGTTTCGCTTGAGACGTCCTCACAGTTTCCCTGGTTCGGCTTGCCCTGTGTCGCCTGAGACGTCCTTGTAATTTGCTTGGTTTCGGCCGGGTTTCGCTTGAGACGTCCTCGCAATTGGCATGGCTTCGCTTTGGTTTCGCTTGGTTTGTACCTGGTTTTGCCTGAGGCGTCCTCGCAATGTGCTTGGTTTCGGCGCGGTTTTGCCTAAGACGTCCTCGCAATTGGCCTGGCTTCGCTTTGGTTTCGCCTGGCTTGAGCCTTGCTGAGAGCGCACGCCAACGTCGTCGTCGTCGTCGTTGTCGTCGTCGTCGTCGTCAAAATCATCGTCGTTGTCGTCGTGGTGGTCGTAAACCTTCGGATAATGCTGGCCCCTGGGCGTTCTCAAGACACAGTGGGTGTTGTTGATGTGTGTATGACAGTGAACTGACATTTCAGACACGTCGTGGGCGCGAACACACGAAACGGAACGGAGTGTACTGAACATAAGTACTGGCACATATGGGCAGTGGGTGTGGACATCCGAAGCGCAGTGTGCTTGGCCACTGAATCACATAGTGTAACCATCGTTCCTGTTATGTGGCATTGGACCATGTGGCGGCGTTCGGAGAACAATCTGTCCCAGCATCTAGGGGGTCACCACTCCCCTCCTGAAAATCGGGTCTCGAGGAAGAGGGAGGATCGAGGATCGAGATGGTCTGGGGCGCTTTCAGGCGTCGTTTTGGGAGTCCTGGGATATCCAGGGGGTTGCGCTTTCTGGAAGGGTTGGCTGCCCCCTCTACGGGTTAGGCACCTTGGCATTGCTTGGCTTGTCTATCCAGCTAGTTGCAATATGCTCTTGTGCTCGACGTGGATTCGACTCGGATGTGACGTGGAGTCAACGAGGATCCGACGTCAATTCATTGTGGATCTGACGATCGGGGCGGACTCGCGACGGATTGCCAGCGTGATGGGACAGACGAGGTCCCCCGATACACCGCACTCACATCTATACCCCTGGGTGGGTGTATGTGCGGCCGTTTTTGCGCTGTCATGTGCGCGCATGTGCGCGGCATGTGCCAGTCATGTGCCAGGCCTGTGCGGCCCTTCTTGGATGGACTTTCCTACTGTGCACGTCGTGCCCGGGCATGTGCGGGGGCATGTGCGCTGTGTTTTGATGTATCCATCATACGCACATGCACGCACAGTCCGACGCACATGCGCGCACATGCCTGCACATGCGGGAGGTGTTCGAGAATCGCAGATCTGTCATCGGCACATGCACGCACATGCCTGTGCAACCTCTCTTCGGGAGGCCGCGCGGGCCCGCACATGCACGCACATGCGGTGAAGCGCGCGGGCGCACATGCGTGCACATCCCAATGCACATGCACGCTCATGCCCTAGGATCTGTCTGGGACCCTTGTGCCTCCAATGCCTCCTGGCCTTCGCAGAGCTAACCTGGGGCGTGCCAGGGCTTCCTGAAAGAGTTTGTTGTGCGTTTAGACTCGCCCGCTGCTGGCGGGAGCGGTTCTTCGCCCGGTGTGTGAGCTGGCGGCGGCGTGCCCTCCTAGTAAAACGCTCTCCCGCGCGCCTTCTCAGCTCGGCCGGAGAAGCAGGGGGGGGTGTGTGTATGGAACCCGTGTAATACCCTCATATATACTCCTTATCCTTACCTCTCCCGCACCTGGCCGTTTGGGCTCAGGTACTGAGTTGGAGCGATCGTACCTTGATCGCTTGGGAGGGAAAGATATCCATCTATCCCTCCATCTCTCTACCAACGGATCAGGGGTTCTGTACTCTTGTACTTCAACCCCATACACAGGTTATCAGCCCTTTAACGCTCACCTTCACCGACTCGCCCGCGGTGACCTTGCATGCGAGCCCAATGGAGCCGCTTCGGCGCATGCGCCGTAAGGGTTCCATTGGGGCTTCGCGTCCAAGCTCTCCCACGGTGCGACGGCTCGGTGACGAGTTGGAGAGCATTAGTGCGGACTGTGTTGGTGTCCCCGATACCCCCCCCCCAGCTCCCGAGGACCCGAGGCGCGTCTAGCTGCTGAACTTCGCCGCAGCGCCGCCCGCGGGGGGACAGGAGAAAGAGTAGGAACAGGAAGGAAGGAGTTTCACACGCCGACCTTTGATCCTCCCTCCCCTTCCCCGTCGGGAGCAATCCCAACCGCGTCAGGCGAAAGCCTTACCGGTCTCGATACTCCAGGGCGCTTCCGCGCTAACCGCCGATGGACCTCAGGTGCTGGAACCCCCAGCCCTGCGACCGTCCCTGTGGCGGAGCACGTAGCTACCTTCGAGGAACTCAGTAGACCAGTGTCGGCACAGCCACAGACGCGGCACCCCAAGGTATCATCGGATGAGACATCACACACACATGGTCCGAGTCGCAGCTCGTCCGCGCGCAACCGCCGTGGAGCCCCAGGCCCATGCGGCGAGAGCAGGTCGAGCCCGCGCACTGCCTCTCAGAGGCCATGCACTCCCCGCGACAGGGGACACAGGGAAGCTGACGCTCCCCACCTCTCCATCTCAGACGACCAGCCGGCGGAGACGTCCGCCGCAGGTGACATAGCTGAGCTCAGAGACCAGGTTGAAACCTTCGTGTCCAGCCAATACTCTGGACTACTACAGAGCGTTCAGACGAATGCCACGGATACTGCAGCCATACGCCGCGATCTTGACGGCGCCTTAGGGATCATCGATTCCAGGATCGCCGAAGATAGACGCATCATAGGAGAACTGCAGTACCAGGTTGATCGTGAGGTGTCACACTCAGGTGAACGAACGGCGATGGTCGAGAACCTGCGCAACTATCTCGCGCAGATGGAGCAACAACTTGTGATCGTACGCGACACAGGCATTTCTGCGGTCAGGATTTTACACGATGAGATCCACGACCAGCTCCGTAACCGACCAACCCCAACCGAGGCCACAGACCTCGGCGACGTTCAGTCTCAGATCAATGATCTTCGATCTTACCTAGACCACACTACGGCGACGCTTCGTACCGAAGCACACACAAACTCGTCGAACCTGATCGACATGTTGCAGCGTACTGAGAGAGTCATCACTCAAAGGCTTGATGCGACCAACGCTGTCGTGCAGCCACTCGCTAACCGGATCTCTGACATAGAGCAGCGTTTCCCTGGTGTACAGGACGCCCTGGCAGAGTTGCGTGTCGGACGAGCCCAGACTGATCAGCTGGATTCTCCTCCCACGGTTTACGATTTCGCCCGCCTCACTGACAGGTTGCAGGAGGTTGAGAAGGCGGCGGACCACACGCAGTTAGAGCTCTCCCAGGTTATTCATGAAAGAGATACTGAGAAGGTACGTGTAGAGAGTTACCTCGCACGTCTGGAAAGCGAAGTGGAGGCACAAAGCGCCCGTCTCCGAGCATGCGAGCATCGACTTGATCGGTATTCACAACGTTCTCGGGATACTGATGAGTACACACGCCAAAAGGTGGGTCAAATACAAGAAGACATGACGAGCTGGACGAATCAGCTGATCGACCACACTAACGACACCAACATTCACCTTCGACCTGCAGCCGACCCGCACAGGCCGACGGCAGCGTCCGCCGAAGCACCACAAGCTTCAGCAGGACAACAACGACGTACATCTCCAGGAGCAGCCTCCGCGGCAGTTTCTGCACAGACACGACATGTGTCTCCTGTGCGCACAGAACCAACCATCGACGGTGCACCGATACCCTCACAACCAGTGTCTGCGGTGTCGGTACATACAACGACGCCTATCAAGGAGTCAGACACCGTTCGAGTACCTGTCTTGCCTAAGATCACGCAGCTGCTGGAATGGCAGCAAAGAGTGCGAAAGAACTTCGGGGCCGCCTCAGGGCGACCATCCAAAGCATACGCCTTCCTATGCGTGGCAGAACAGCCCGAATGTACATTCGAGGATTTACAAGACAGTGGAGACTTTGAGAGCATCGATTGCAAACTCGCAACCGCTCTGAGCGACATCTTATCCTCAGACTTACGCTACCAAATCAGGCTCATCGAGACCAGAGAGCACAAAGCAGGACGCATGCTCAAAGGACGCCAGATATACTGGCATATCCTACAGTCCTACAAAGTGACAGACGTCGACGACGACCTGCACGATTTCGAGCGCCTTAAAGAACTGAGGATGAGAGACGAAGATTTGCAACGTTTCATTACCGATTGGGACGCCTTACTCTTGGAATGCCGAGAAGTACCCGATCCAAAGATATTGGAATCGCTATTCCGCACACAGATTCGTAGACATGCATGGATGAAACAAGACATGTACGAGTACCAGCGCATGAAGATGAGCGACCCGAATCGTACCTACGGTTGGCTTCGACAGCGTGTCCTGGACATACTGGAGATTAAACAATTGGAGAAGAATCAAAACAAGCTACGGTACGAACACGAGACACGATCTCAGGTCAACGTGTGCGTTGCATGGAAGAAAGGCAATTGTCGCAATGGTGAACGGTGCAAGGCTTTACATACATATTCCAGGGATTGGAAGAACAACAAATCTTCCAGAACATCAACGGCTGGTGGCAACCCCCGCCGTAGTATGTCCACTCCTGCGAATCACAAGAAGCCAGCATCAAGGCCATTCTGCTTCGATTTTGCCAAGCGCAACACATGTACCAGAGGTGATAAGTGTAACTACCCGCACGTCGCACAGTGCAAGGATTTCGCACAGAACAAGTGCACAAAAGGCGACAAATGCAAATACGCTCATCTCGCACCTGGTGCAAAGACTCCTGAACGAAGCCCGAGTCGACCACGGACTTCCAGCCAGGACAGCCGTGGCCGATCGCCATCCCGCGGATCAGGAAGCCAACGGTCTTCACAACGCGGGGGGTTTCGCTACGCAAGCGATTCACGACAGGGACGTGACAACCGACGCCAATACGACCGATCCCGTTCGACATCCAGGAGGTCCCAAGACTCTCGCAGCCAATCGAGAAGTCGTTACGACAGATCTTCGAGATCTACCTCCCGAGGACGAGACAATCGTGGCGGCGGACGCGGCAGTCCACGCGGCCGTGATAGATCATATGGCAGTGACAAAGGACGTGGCAAGCGGTATCCGAGCCGCGGATCGTCCCGTGGTTCACCCAACACTAGAGCACGTTCTCCTGCCAACTTTAGACATTCACGCCGTTCAGACCGCAGTTACGTCATCCGCGACAAGACCCTCATGGCCAACACCAAGGCCACAGCGACATCTACCAAGATACGTCGTCGGATACGCTTCGACGCACGCAACGTGGACTACTATTTCCATACCATATCTGGCAGAGCCAGACTGGACAGGTGGAAAGAGCTGCCGAATGAGGGTGACATCGTCAAAGTACCAGATCCATTACCACAAAAATGGTGGGATGATAGTGCAGAGGCCTTACGAGAATGTCAAAAAGAGGCACAACTATGGTACGACGAACTGTACGACTACCGACACAACAAAGAGTCGGTGGCCACACCAACTGCGATCCGAAAGCATGACGACACTGTCAAGCAGTCATCAAAGACTGCCCAGACGACAACAACGACAAAGCAGGTCGACACTCCACGCTCGACTGCAGCATTGACAAGGTCTTGGGTTCTTGACAGTGGTTCTGCCCATCATATTCAGGGAAAACATGAACTTACGCAGACCGAGTCGGATCGCATATCTATTCGCGAAGAGCATATTCTGGAAACTGCAAATGGTGATCGTACCGTCAACGAGCACTACGACATACGGCTACCCGAAGTTGGACTGCATAGTTCAGCCCTTGCTTTACCAGACTGCCCATCATTACTATCAGTTGGAAAATTGATCGAGGTTGATGGCTTTCGACAGCTTTGGGATCCTGAGCTGGGCTACATGCTTCAGGATCCGGGGGGCCAATGGTATCAGATTCCAGTCAACAATCGAGTGCCAGAGTTACGACTCGACGACTTAACACGGATACCACCACCACGTTTATGCACTTCGTCAGCACCCCGCCGTCGTCAGCGAAAGCGTTCATCCGCCCGCTGTAACGACACTTGTTGGCGCTGCAAAACTACAGAGCAACCAACCACTGCAGACGAGCTACGACCCCACATAGGGACCTGCCCCAAGAGACCACATGTCGGAGAGGGAGGAGGAGCACGGACCACCACGGTCGAAGAACCTCCCGACACAAGAACAGACGAGACCAACGTGGACTCTACCACCGACTCGCCTACGTCTCAGATGCAGTGTTCTCCTCCACAATGCGGGGGGTTCGATATAGCTCAAGCAGACAACGACATACCGACAGAGACACCCACACGAACGCATCCAGACAACGATCGAGTTCTGCCCAACAGACAAAAGAAACCGATCGACCCGATGCATTACATGACTCACAGCCCAAAACATCCCGACTGTGAGATCTGTTCTCGTACGATGGCACAGAATGCCCCGTGTAGACGACAGCGCAAACCACATCCACCGGCAGACCCCACCGAAGAGGATAACGCCTACGAAGCTTTTGTCCCGAAGAAGTTCGGTGAAGCTCTAACTGCTGACCATATCGTACTGGCCAAAGACGACGCCGCGGACAAACATGGCGACAAATATGCACTTGTTGTCCTTGACAGATATACTGGCATCTTCATGGCCTACCCAGCGCTACACAAAGACGCAGCTACTACAAAGGCATCCTTTCAACAGTTCATCGCCGCGAACGATGAGGTGAAGCATATCTACACAGACAATTCTGGAGAGCTTCAGAAAGCTTGCCGCCAATTGGGATGGAGACACGACACGAGTACGCCACATCGTCCACAGACAAATGGATTGATTGAGCGGGTTGTCAAAATTGTCATCCTTGGTACCAGAGCTGTGTTACATATGTCTGGTCTGGGACACGAATGGTGGAAAGAGGCCATGCAAGCCTTTTGCTGTGGACACAACTTTGTGCATACATCCACGGGCGTTGCTGCCCTCAAAGAGGAGCATGCAGAGAAGACAGCTCATGAAATAAGATTTGGCGAAAGCTTTCCTGGGCACTGCATACCATTCGGTGCTCGGATATTTTGGAAATGCCTCAACCCCGAGATTAACAACGAGACTGCAAAATTTAAAGAAAATGCTCGGGAAGGGTTATTCATGGGGTACCACTTACACTCTGGTGGACGATGGTCAGGTGACTACCTTGTTTTGGACACGGCTACATACGCCAAGAACCCTGATGGTGATCTGTGTCATGTGCACAGAGTCAAAGACATCATCATCCCCGATGGCAAGTTCACCTACCCCGTGAAAGATGGTAATCTACGACATCATAACCCTGAGGCACACGACGAGGTGAAGGCATCTACTTCTCGCCCCTTGGGTGACAAGCCAATGCCTGATCCTCCACTGTCTTACCCTAAAAAATGGGATGATCCGTCTATGATGACGACGGAAGATAACGCTATTGATATCCAGACATCGGCTTCTGAAGTTGCTGCACCAGCGCCGGAGCCAGACTACTGGGAACAGCGTGGATATTGCGTCATCAGACACATTCGTACCCCAAGAAAGAAACTATTCATCCCAACGGACGACGTCATGAATATACCAGTACCTGTTGACCAACTCGACGTGACACGAGATTTCAAAACGACTTCTACGTTCGAGGGTGAAAGTAACTTCCGAGATGTTTGGGATGGTGTTAGCGCCAACGACCACAGGGAGCTGAGCGAGCCGTGGACAGGCACGATTCAGTTCTATGAGCTTCCAAAAATAACGCCAGACGGCAAAATGGTGGTTCGTGGACGCGAGACACGTGTGCAGACTACGACACGTCCTGATCACGTTCTTCCCGAGCATTGGAAAACACTTTCCCGTGGACAGCAAAAGAAAGAAATCGATTACGCCAACGACGTTAAACGAGCCCGTGAGATTCGTGATCGTGCTGCATTGAGAGTGTGGACAAGACAGGATAAACAGGTCAACAATTTCCGTACTACTACATCAGGCGGACCCACATGGAATACTGTGGAACGACGGATTACATACGACACTGACAATGGTGACGTCATCCGCGACGAGAATGTCAAAGGCGTGACAAACAAAGAAATACTGTATGCCAAATTACCTGGTGGGCCACGTGACATTACCACGGTACTATACTACCGTCAACTACCACAACAGCACGATGGAGAAGAACGTGCTTTGGTATTTGTGGATAATGAGGAACCGACTTTGGGACTTTGGGACTTTGAACCCGCTCATACGCAAGTTCACCCAGTCGGTAGCAATACCAACCATGCCACGTGAGACCAACTACATGCCGGCACACAGAGATAAAATACCAGATTCGACATGGTCACGCCCAGCATTAGTTACCAGAAACCTGAGTAAGAAAGAAGTTGCCGCAGAACCACGTGCACAAGAAGCCCTACGAAAAGAATACGAGAGATTGGAAATGAAACAAACATGGATGTTGGAGACTGTTGCAGAAAAAGCTGACATTGAGCCACAAGCTATTCGCAATGGAACAAAGGTGCATTTCTTCAATATATTGGAATTATCTTCAGTCAAACATGAAGAACTTCCTCCTGATCTACGTAAATTCAAGGGCAGAGTGGTGGTTCAGGGCAATACTGGCAAAGATGAAACTGGTTTGGCCGCCATATTCGCCGACGCCGCTTCCAGTGCTTCGCATATAGAGGCTTCCAAACTTTGCGATGCTACTGCATTATTACCGCAATATGCGGGAGAGCAAAGTGACGCACCTGGAGCTTACACGCAGGCATTATTATACGGCGACGGACGAATTGATCCAGTTGATACTTGGATTACTATACCTAAATGGCGACAACCGACATCATGGTCAAAATACAATAACCCAGTGTGCCGATTGCGATTGGCACTATACGGACACCCTCTTGCAGGTGTCTTTTGGGAACGAAAATGCCGTACATGCTTGGAAAGCGTCGGTTTCGAGCCTATTTCAGGATGGGAATGTGTATGGAGACACAACAAACTGGGACTGATACTTTCAGTATATGTGGACGATTTCAAATTGGCCGGCCCAGCTCATAATCTACAGACTGGCTGGGATTATATTCGTAAAAGCGGTATCGATTTGGATCCACCTACTCCATACTCACAATATTTGGGTTGTGGACAACAAGCATATGATGCACCGCAGAGCATCTTCGACAAAAGAATGTCCACAATACGCCCTATGCTATCTGCACACAACGAGAAAGAATACAATACGGCAAAACACGTTCGTGGTATTCGACATGACATGCTTGGTTTTACAGATCAGTGCATTGAGCGGTACCTGGAATGCGCCTCCAAGCGCGCCCAGGGAACAGGGTCACGTCGGAAACGATCCGACTCGCCGAGGGCTTCGCGATCCAAATCGCCATCTTCCTCCGGGTCGGTCGCCAGACCTACTAGTGTGCTCAACGCACGGACAAGATCATCCAGCCCAGCAAAATCGATCGACACAACTTCTACCAATACCATACCCGCCACATACCATGATCTACCCGACGCAGAGACCCCTGGCATCGAGGACACCTCCTTCACTGAGTCCGACTATTCAGACGAGGGCGTTCTCGGCCAGGACGCGGCAAGTGTACTAATGAAGATCCTGTACTTGGCACGTTGCTGTCGTTTCGATCTTCTACATCCGGTATGTATGTTGGCCAGAGAAATTACCAAATGGAATACTACATGTGACAAACGTCTACATCGGTTGATATGCTACATCAAAACGACGCGTACACATTGCTTACACGGATGGATAGGCGATTCATCAGACAAGTTATCCATCATGCTCTTCACTGACGCCTCGTTCGCTGATTGCATTACATCCTCCAAATCCACTACCGGTGTTTTTGCTGCGCTTGTTGGACCCAATACGTTCTTTCCAGTCAACGCTGTATGTAAGAAACAAACGGTTGTTTCACATTCATCTACTGAATCGGAGATCGTTGCTCTCGATTCCGCACTACGACTGGAAGGGTTACCACTACTATCATTCTGGGAAGCCGTGGTGGGAGTTGCCAAAACATGCAAAGAGAAGAATACATGCCTGAGTTGCCATCGACACGTTGACCCGGCGATTGGTCCTACATTGGCAGCCAAAAAGAAGCGTAAACCATCGCCTCGCAAGGCACCCCCTACTCGGGGATCTTCTCCTAGCCGTAGGCAACTACCGCTAAATACGGATTTACCTACGACTCCAAAGAGACGTACAATATCCCATGAAGGTACCGTACTACACGTGGATCCAGAGCCAGCTCCAGAGATCAGTGCACCGAAAGTACGACTCATCGTCCTGGAGGATAACCAGGCCGTTATCAAAATTGTCCAAAAGGGACGAACACCAGCACTTCGTCATCTTCATCGTACTCATCGTATCAATCTGGATTGGATATGCGAAACATGTCAAATTGAACATATCGAGCTTAAATATGTAGGAACAAAAGAGCAGATCGCAGATATGATGACCAAACATTTCGAGACCAAGAAAGCAGACCTTTGGAAGGACCTCTTGGAACACTCGCTTATTTTTCCTGTTACTCCGATACAATGTCCGCCGATACGAGGGCCTCGGAGGCCCGACGGTTTACCTCATGAAGCGGAACCTCCTAAATTGAATGGGTGCCCAGAAATATGCAAGATATTGCTGACGGAAAAAGAAAGATGGGGCGAGGTAGGATCAGACTGCGGATTTCAGTGTGTTGGACAAGCTAACCATGAGGGACTATGTGCATGCATGTACCACTATGGCGTACCAGCCGCAGATACTGCGTCGCGCACACCTCGTTCACGCGCACGTTCACCGCACGGTAGACATCCTCGCCATCCTCCCTCACCTCAACGAGATGCAGAGAGAGTTAGGACATTGATTATTCGTTCACACCGCAGCAATTTTACGACTCGAGCTACAAAGCTTACAAGCATCCGGTTTGCCGCTTGCGAGGCGAACATAAGTGAGATCGGTTCTAATCCCGACCCCTCCATCCACGAGATGGATCAGGCACAGCCGCTCAACCTCGTCGGCTGGCCCATCGGCTACGACAAGGAGTACGACCCGAACGCCAGGGACGATGACCGCGTGGGCTTTGCGTACCACGCTCAAACTGGTCGTCCTCGTGATCCCGAAGATGGTTACATATACATACATCAACGGCGTGCCGATCGGAGCGGAGAATTTGATCTTCGAGTGCCCGACGAGTCTTCTATCCGTGAACTTGCCCGCTTCGCGTCCGTCGAGGCTGAGAAATGGGCCAGCACTGAGAGTGGATCCGTCGGCGGCAACGCCAACTACGAGTACAACACGTTCACAGCTACGCCGTGGCTATCTTTCCTGCGTGCTATGTGTATGATTTCCAGCCTTTTCAATCGTAATCCTTCAGTACAAGATAGTGTTCGTGGACTACATGATCATTTGAATGCGACGATCCCAGGATCAGACCGCAAATGTCCACCATCAAACTTTACTACTATGATACTGAAGACGGAGTGGATGATGATTCACAACGATTGGTCCAAAATTGGCAGTGCAGTTCTGGGACAATACACCGAGGACAGCGTTACGGATACGCAAAAATATTACAACAATGGTCTGAGTGCACCATCCGATGTATACCAGAATGGATTGGTAACGCCATGCTATGCTCCTAAAATTGATCGTGCAATGGCCAAGCTACCTACTCGTCCACCTGGCATCGCCAGGACATCGGATACATCTGGGCACATCGGTCATATCGTCGAGGATAACTTGGTCACCAACACGAGAGCTTTTTCCGACCTTACCCAAACAAAGAAGTTCCGCCGCAAGCTTACTACATGGTTGACTGCGCGCGGAGGCTTTGGAAGTATCGGATCAAACTCCAAGACGGTGGCAACACCATCCGACCATCCGAATGGTTGGGTGGCGATATTGGATGATCCACAAGAGACAGAGCGTACCTATCGTTGGACACCATACAACGAGGGCAACGACTTCTTCGGCGACGCCGCTGACCACATGGGTTCGAATGATCCTGGCATGACTCCTGGCAATGATGTGGACCCATTCGAGTTGGACCACGCAAAATACAGTGCTTTCTGTGGTGGTCGCTTGGTTTCTACCCTATTGTCAGACAATGGGTGGCACTCCCTCGTACAAGAGGACTTGGGACTACTATTACATCATGCATTTGGGCCATCGGGTCATGCGTACAAATGGACCAACTTATACACGGACTCAACATGGATCATGCATCCGAAGAAAGGGGCTAAGGGTGCAAAACACAAGAAGTACCCCACTTTCGGCATCGACGAGCTCAGCGCTGCCCAGAAGAGAATCGACCTCGCCAAAGCATCAAATACTGCTCTTGTTCCGCTATTCATGCCGTGCCTTAGCCGCGCGGAATACATGGGTGGCGCTACTCTTGAGCACCTGTCGACCATGATCCGCGACGACATCATGATGTGGGCATTTTCTTTTGGCAATTACAGGGAATGGTTCAGACAGAATGACACGCCGATCGGTCAAGATTGCGTTCTCTTGCCTGAAGCTGGTTATGAGGGCGCACGATACGGAATGGAGGAACTACGCAAGCAACGTTTCGAGAAAGAGGAAAGCCGTATCAACGCTCTTCTCAACAATCAGTTTGAGAACACTCTCGAGCAGCGCAATATGATCAGGAAGATCCGCGAAGCCAGAGGCCTCATGTTTCAAAGCGACAACGCTTCCATCAAGAAGTGGCGCGAGCTGAACGAGACCATCTGGGAATACTGGGCCAATGATTTCCCATCATCCATAAAACAAAGACACTATCACAGGGGACTCAATGCCATGGTAGTATGGAGTGCGAACGACATCGCATGTGCTAATCCTGGACAGAACACCATCGACATGCGCCGACATCACAGTCGTGCTCCTACCAACGTACACGAGCTCCAAAAGATGGAATGTGAGGGCGGCGTCCCGACGCTCATGCCCGTGCACGTGCTCGTGGACGTATCACGTTTTGTCGATGTGATGCAGTATTTCCGCTGCCCCACGGTCATGGGACCTGGAAAAGCAGCGCAATGGGGCGTACACCCGAACTTTGATCACCACACGAGCGACTTGATCACTATCATGCAGAACCGTGGTATCACTGTTCTTCCATCCGACCATTGGGTGGATACGTACGACAGGGTTACCCCACAGGCTTGGCACGCCAAACAGAATAACCATAACATGGCAATGCTTACAACGCAATTCTGCGACGCAGTATGCTATCGCAATTTTTGCGCATTGATACAGTCTCTTCCTTCTCAGCCATATCCATTCAGGCCGCCATTGCTGACTTCTGTCACGGACAACCAGGCCTACACTCAGGCCAAGGAAATCATGGCAGCCCTCGACTTCAGAGAAAAGTTGACAAACGAATGGAAAAGAGACCTCAGCCTCACAACATTGATGACACAGACGGCAAACGAGATGGCTCATTGTGCGTGGATGGCGTCATGTGCCGAGGGCACATTGCCGGCATCACTGCCTGCCGAGACGGGCGACACGACTGAGCCGACTCCTGGAAGGTCTACACGTACGCCAGCAACGGACCCTAGCGATCCTGACCAAACCCTTCCTGATAATGATCCATGGGTTATGGCATACAATGACTTATTCCAGTACCTTATGCTGTTGATCAAAGAATACCCTGGGGCTTGGGCATCTTGGCATTCTCTTGAGAAAGATGAACTTCTAGAACCCAAGATCGTCAAAACAGTTGAAGATGCACATGCAGTTACTTGGGTTGTATTCGAGCAATTCTTACGTCAGATCAAAGAGTTGGATGGAGACGATAATGCGACCAAATCAAGACTCATTGCAGAAGAAAACAGATTGTCTTCTCACCGCATCGGCCCAGCTGCCGAGAACGAGAAGAACATCGAGGCATGCAAAACATTCTTCGAACAGAATGCACTGGATCGAGTGGCTTTGGGTCATGACCCTAATGTTCCTACATCCGTATGGAGGGCAGCTGATGACACAGCACAGCCAGCCCCACCAGGCCCATTGCCCGATCCACTGCAACCTGGACCGCAATCGATCAAAGCGTCGCAACCATCGACTCCAGAGCCTAAAGCAGAACAACAACCAGCAGATCAGCTCCCAAAAGCTGAGGCGGTACCGATCCCTGATGACGGCACCGACCTTGAGGCAATGGAGCTGGAGGCAACTCCTGCTGAGGAGGAGCCTTCTCCACATGAGATGAATATATTGTCATGGCAGGACAGTTGTGAGCGTTCCATGCACGAGGATACCAGCAAGCTCGGGATCTTCGACAACTCATGCACTATTCGCGAATGGAAGGTACAGTATGGCGTCAAAGATGAACATCCATACATGTGCCCAATGTTGCGGGGCACGAAAGCGACCAATGGATTTGCCTGCATCGAAGACCGAGAGTGGTACGAGCAGCTACTGCATGATGATAGTGTAATTGCTCATGCGCCTGACATTGCACAATCTGGTTGTTTCCCAGAATGGAAATGGATACCATTACCACATTACGACGATGTACGTTATGGTCCTGAGCTAATTGATGAAGAATGGCTGGGAACAAACAAATACATGAGCAAAGACATCACGACTATGTTACGCCATGAGATTCACTACAAAAAGTTTTGGATCAACCAATTTCATGACAGACGTATTAATATCTGGGATAAAACAACAAAGAATGATTGGAAGATTCCAAGCAATTGGAAATCATTTAAAGAAATGGTTGAATGGAAATTCCGAGATCGCAAAGAAAGACACAATGGACCATCCATGGAAGCGGCAGTGGCACATTTCAAGAAAGACGGTGAAAATGATGGATACACCGATTGGAACGACTACTATCCGATATTCATTATTCGTGCGTTCCAGAAGCATATTGACCCGCAGAAAAACAGAATCGAGATATACGCCAAGCCGATTCCTGACGGAGGTGACCCCAGCACTTTTGACTGGAACAGCGTTATTGCTATTCGGTGCGTCGGTGGTCACAGTTGTGTCAACCCATCTTCAAAGCCATGGAACATGGGATGGGAGATCTTACAGTGGACAGATATCAAATATCTCCATCATGGAACAGCATCCCGCGCCTGGAAGAACATACTGAAGACAGGGATCATTCCTGGATATGTTGAACCACACTCTCAGAGAGACAGAACTTATAAACCATCGCAGCGATCTGAGGCATTCTTCAGTTCTAGCACATATTTGAACAACGTTCAAAAGAACCCACATACTTCAGTGGAATCGTACAAGTTCAACAGCTGCAAGAACGAAGTCGAGCGGGTGATCAACATGGAGATCGCCACAAAAGCAGGTTGCAGATTTTGGTTGGGTGCTCAGGGCGCTATCATGACTGAGGACGTGGTACCCGCTGCGGCAATTATTGCAATTCGCCGCCTCAAACCACACCACATGCATGGCCAGCAGCTGTGGCCAGACGGCGACCCATGGGACTACCCGCCATTGGCAGCCAGAGAGCCATTGAGCAAGTACGAGATTTGCGCCTGCCTTCCTGGAGAACTTATTGACGACCCACCTGGATTGGCACCTATCGACCCCGACCAAGACATGGAGCCTCCAAGGATGACGCCAGCATCAGCACCCTCGGCCAGGCCGGGGGAAACCCCTGCTGGCCGTACATCCGCAGAGGACGCCTTGGACGAGCAAATGGTACGTGCTATGATCCAGGAGACCAATCACAAAGCAGATGATAAAGAATGGTTGATTGCATTATCACATTGTCGTGAAGCTCTTCGACCAATCACAGCAAAGATCATGCAAAAAGATTGGGATCGTCGTCCTGCATTTAACGATGTTCGAATGGGCGACTTCATTGTCATTAAGAATTGGGGTTCTACCAAATGCTTCCACTACGACAACCATTGGCCCAAAGGCAATCACAATACCAAGATTGCCTTGTCCAAGGGACACATATATGGTCCAATCATCCATTTCGGCATCTTCGACAAGTTCTTTGCGGTACAAGTACCTATTCTCAACTACGGTTTACGATGGGTAAATATCTGGTATAATGACAAAAGCATGCCCCTCAAGGGCGTTGTATTTGCATTGCCGATTCGTATCGAAGAACACGCCATCGATCCTACATGGATGGAGACTGCCCTGAAAGGCCCGACATCTTGCAGCGAGGAGATACTGCAGCACAAGGTTAGCGGTAGCTTACCATACCTTGGAATGCCTAGCATACATAGACCACGTATTCCGCGTACACCACCAAGAAGGCCCGCTCCACGGACACCTGATCCAGACGAGCTGGTGGCCACACCTGCCGAGGACAACGCTCAGACGGGCGACATTCCTCGACAGGGTACAGCATTATCGCATGATCCACTGATCACCGTAATCGTGGACATATCAAATATCGTTCTTACTGCAGATGAGAAAGCTGCGAACGACAACATGAGGGCAGACCTCTCGGCAGACATCCAAGCAGAAGAGCAGATCGAGGCAAGCATCCTCGATAACATCATTGATCCGCCATCGAATTTCCTTGATCATCCAGACTACGACCCCGACGAGGATTCAAGATGGATTAGACAGTCTGATGATTGCCGCGTGTATTGTTGGACATCGGCGTTATTGGTGGATTCGCCTATGATCAAGATGAGGCAGATCATTGAGATACACAGTGGCGCAGACAGAATCGTAATGGACAAAATTCAGTCACATTTACAATTTGAAATTCGATTTGGATCGAAAGCATGGAACGCGGAGTCATATCATTTGAACTACAATCATACCCACAAGTGGGCGCATGACTTACCCAATTGTGGTGCAGATCACTTCTTCAAAAAGTTGGTACACTACCTCGACCCAGAGACTATCGAGGAGTCGACCACTGGCATCTTTCAATGGATTTCCAAAGTATACCAGAACATCTTGAAAGATAGTATTGTGGAGCTACCAGATTTCGCCAAGGAAGTCATCCATGACAACCATCCTGCACTTCAGGCATTGCGTAACCTATACAAAAATTGTACTGCGACATACGGTGATCCAGAGTTTCCTGCGTGGGAAGAGCTGGTGGAAACACCTGCTGCGCCTCGAGAGGAAGGCGCCGAGCAGGATATTCCCCAGGACCCAGGCAGTGTTGCGTCTGCAGCTCCCGATCAGGAGACTATGGTACGTATCATAGCCGAGCAGACGGGACTCAAGCGCGAGGAGGGCGACAACGAGGCCACCTTGCAGAAGCAGGCTCGCCGTCTTCGTGAGGAGAACGTATGCCATGGCGGTACTGAGGATACCGACAACGTCAAGATAGAGTACAAAGGACTGCCAGGGGAAAGGTTGTCTCGGATCGAGATCGAGGGTTTAAGCAGATCGATCGCTTCCAGACCAAACACCGAGATCAATCGTGAGGCGATCAATCAGATCGGTCAGAGCCTCGCTCGCGGTCAGGACACCCGCTGGGGATCCCGCGATCACCTGACTTCGGCAGGGGCCCCCGAGACGATCTTGCATCCCATACCGCTCTGTAACAATTGCGGTCGAGATCTGTCCCTCGGTATCGTCACAGGTGACGGCACACTCTGTGATATATGTTGGCAATACACTGTGGCCGTAGGCGCCACAGGTAAGAGCACCGCCACGCAGAGTGACCTCGCGTACCTCCAGAAGTTGACGAACTGGATCAAGACGACGTTGTCCGAGGACCAGGTCGCGAGATACATGAAGGATGGCGCACATGTCATTATGACGGGTGCGCGATCCCCCATAGGCGCAGAGAAAGATCAGTTGCGGAGATTGGCCAATACGTCCAAGAAGAGGTATCAGAAGTGGGTCGAAGCCGGTAGCCCGCCTGCACACGAATGCAGATTAATGGGCGAATCCGAGGACGACCGACCTCTGTACTACCCATACGCCAATCTCATTCAACGCTTTCTCAACGACCTCAGATTCCATCATCAGATGACAGGAGCCCGCGTGAATGTCGGCAAGAAGCCCTGGAGAGTCGAGGACATGCGCGACGCGTGGGACATCCTTGACGTCAGTATTAGGACAGGACAGGCTGGTCGGAGAAAGTGGTGGCTGAACGAGGGACGCATTGACAGGCAGACGCGGCAGGCGCGCGGACTGATTACGGTTTCTCTCCCTCGAGGGGACGGAACCCGTGAACAGTTCACCCAGCGCAAGCTTGCCGCGATTGCCAACGAGCTGATAGGCTCCCTCGATCCGTCACACACTGACCAGAGGGGGGGTAGTACAGGGATGAGAACCGATCCAGATACACACTCCCAACAGTCCGATGACGCCATGGAGCCGCGGCCGCCGCCGCGGCCGCCGCTGCGCCCCGCTCCTGGCGACGCCGCTGCATCCAGCGCCTCAGGCGCAGAGGACTACATGCCCGCGATGCCGCGCGCCAAGAGAGCACGTACATCTGATTACGCTGCTTACTGGCGCCACAATCTCGAGGACAGCGATTGGGGTCTTCGATACTGGAGTTATTACATCAAATGTTGGATCTACATTGCGATCAACAACGACGAGTATGTGTACATCCAGGATATCACGTACAACGATTGGTTCCGCAACTGGATCCCGAGGACCACTTGGGAAACGTTTACGACAAGCTATGTGACGTACAACGGCCAGAGGGTGTGGGACCGCAGGTTCTACAAGGACGGCGACGCGTAGTGAGTCGGCCGCAAGGCCCACTGCTCAAGTGCAGAACTTCCGTTCATCAAAGTTCGCCTTGAGCGGTGGCTAATGCATTCTTTTAGGCCACTTCAATCTTTCACACAAGTGGCCATGCACACATATAGATATCTTTTGCGATCACCGAGGCAGCCTCCTAAGGAGCAACGCCAACGGGAGTCGCCAAACAGATTTTATACATCATTTTCGTGTTCATCAACACGACATTTTTTCCTGGCCAGGTACTTGCTTTAACACAGATTTGCATTTCTTTCAGGATCGTGTTCGTCAACGCGATCTGGGCATACATTTGCTTTTAGGCAGACTTGTGTTTGATTTCAAGATTGTGTTCATCAACACGATCTTAGCATGCATATTTTAACAATTTAACAATATTGCGTCGAGAATAATCTGATGGCTGGTGGCAACACCTGCCTCGCAAATCTTGCGAGGCGGTTTACGTTGCCTTGATGCTCAGATCTTCTTTCTCCGCCTACCTTTGTCTCATTCTTCTCCTCCCTCGAGTGCCGAAGCGTTTTGGGGGGCGCACCGAGGGGGCGGCAAAGACCGCCTGGAGAAGAAAAAGAGACCCAAGGTATCTCTTCTTACCTCACTTTGCAGCTGTGGCTTCGCTGACTTTTAGCCCAGCTGCCTTTTCAGACTTAAGGTAAAGGAGTTCTGAGGTTACGGATTCCATCCTCCTGATCCCGAGTCCTGCCTTCACGGGCGGGATTCGGGACGGGGTGTGTGTATGGAACCCGTGTAATACCCTCATATATACTCCTTATCCTTACCTCTCCCGCGCCTGGCCGTTTGGGCTCAGGTACTGAGTTGGAACGATCGTACCTTGATCGCTTGGGAGGGAAAGATATCCATCTATCCCTCCATCTCTCTACCAACGGATCAGGGGTTCTGTACTCTTGTACTTCAACCCCATACACAGGGGGGGGAGGGGGGGGGAAGGAGGGGGGGGCGGAGGAGGCGGACGCCCCCGGCTCGGCCGGCCCGCCCGACTGTTCGGCTCGGCCAGACGAGAAGGAGGAGGAAGAGGAGGAGGAGGAGGAGGAGGTGAGAGTTGCGAGGATGTCTCAAGCGAAAATGGCTTGAAGGCCCGAGCTCAGGGAATCTCGGAATCGCTGGCCTGGCTCGGCCATTCATTGGCGAGGTCGGCATGTGCGAATACTGTGCGTACCTGTGCGGGGCATGTGCGGGACGTGCAAGAATGCCGGGGCCGGCGTTCGTCTCCGGGCGCCGGCGCGTTCGCGTCCGCGCGCAAGCCGCGCGCGGACGAGCGTTCGCTTGATTGCGCGGCCCCGACAGACGGGGCGCCCCGCTCACGCTCCGCACAGGCGCGCGCAGCGCTCGCCCCGCCCGCGTTCGCCGGCAGGAGCGGCACGCCAGAACAATGCGGGAACGACCAGGTGCACAAGGCATTACTGCACCACCTTCACAAGGCTTTGCGCGAGGTCGTGGGGCAGCACCCGATCTTACGAATGGGTCAGCCACTGTCGCCTGAGACGTCCTCGCAACCCTGATCTCAATGATGCCCTGCTCGATAGTGTCTCGGTTCCTTTCGCTTGAGACATCCTCGGTACTCTGGGTTCCGAGACGCCCTGAGCTGAGTGGTTAGACCACTTTCGCTTTAGAATCCTCGCCCGAGATGCCCTGAGTTGAGGTGTTCAGGCCACTTTCGCCTGAGGCATCCTCACAACTATGACCTCAATGATGCCCTGCTCCATAGTGTCTCGGCCTTTTTCGCCTGACACCCTCGCAACTCTGGGTTTCGAGATGCCCTGAGCAGGTGGTCAGGCCACTCCTGCCTGAGACATCCTCGCAACTCTGGGTTCCGAGACGCCCTGGGCTGAGGTGGTCAGACCACTCTCGCCAGAGGCATCCTCGCAACTCTGACCTCAGAGATCTCTTGCCCCATGGTGGTCAGGCCACTTTCGCCTGAGACATCCTCACAACTCAGACCTCGGAGGTGTCCTGCCCCATGGTGGTCTGGTCACCTTGACCAGCGACATCCTCGCCACTCTGGTTTCCAAGATGCCTTGCCCCATGGTGGTCCGGCCACGCTTGCCTGAGACATCCTCGCAACTCTGGGTTGCGAAATGCCCACTATCGCCTGCGACATCTCTGCGGCATTTGCTGGCATGTGCGTCTATGCTTTCAGAGTTTTGCTTGACCGTGCATTCGAGTGTGCGTCGGACGGTGTGGCATGTGCGCGCATGTGCGGCAATGCTGTTAAGGCTTTTGTATATTTGCATGGGCATGTGCATGCGACTGTGCGGCATGTGCCTGCATGTGCGGCCCCTTCCGGACCACAATTTCAAAGTGAGCATTATAGAAGTGAGCGCTATAGAAGTGAGTCCGGTGTAATGCAACATACGAGGCGGGGGAGCACCCGGACATCTGCTTGCAGCGGCTTCTGGACGTCGAAAAAGAAATAGTTATCGAAACAACAATTGTCGGAGGTTCGCGCGGATTCCTTGGATCGGGGCCTCTGGCGAAGCCCTCTGCGCTCTCCATGCGCCAGAGAGGGGTCCAGCGCCGATTCAAGGAGATTGTTTTCTATCTTCTGGTGCGTAACGATCGTTTCCGGGGGCAGGTTCCCTCCCTCTGGGTAACGGTAATGGTCGCGGGGTTTGGACCCCCTCACCCAACCCGTCCAAGCGTCATTGATACCCGGGGCCCCACCCACCCACCACGCGTAACCAGAAATGATAAAGAACGAGTTTTCAAGGAGTCCGCGCGGGCCTCCAACAGTTGATGTTCATGTCGCCGTTGCCCCCCCGAAGGACGGGAAGCTCAGGGCCCTGGCCGACGCCATCGTGGTCGTCGGGGTGCGGAGGGAGAGCGAGCAGGACGAGTGCAACTCCTGGAGGTTAAAACTCAGCATCTGATCTGGTACATATGAGATGTGGGCGACCACTTGCCTAGTCCGGCCAAGATCCTTGCAATCCTCTTCAATCCGGCTAAATCCCGCCGAATGTCATTCAAAACAGAACGGCGCACGCGCCCTTGACCATAAAGGCGTGGGAAGCACTGTTGCCTCAACCCCCAGCGGGCTGAAAGAAGACTGCGAAGTCCCAGGTTCCGTCCGGCAAAGTCAAGCCGAAGGGCCCATGAATCAGGCTTCTCGATCTTACGAGGACATCCCAGAGACTTCCTCCTGATTCCCATGGAGGGACCGATACCACAACACCGCTACGTGCACCTCCCTCGTTCTTCCCCTTCTTATGGGGAGGGGAAACGTGAAGGAACAGGCCTTCTCGGAAGGCTCGGATGTCCCCCCGCCTTCTGAGAAGCTTTCTAAGCCTTACCAGAAAAAACAAGAACTTTCCAGAGGGCGCGAGGGCTCCTGAGAAGTCCGGCCGCCTTCTGACAAGGCCTTCTCTTTCTCACTTCCCCCCTCGTTCGCCGCCGATGTTTGGAGGGGATGGGGTCCCTCGTTTCGCCGCGGCCGGTCTCGCCTCGGAGTGATGTACTTGGTGGGTTGGCCAGTTGGCACTCCCAAGAGGCCCAGGCCGAGCTCCTGGCTTGGCCGAGCTCCTGGGAAGCTCGGAGGAGGAGGCGGAAGAGGAACTCTTCTCCACGGAGTGGCTCATCCTCCTTTTTGTTCCTCCTTTTCTTCCTTCTCCTTTCGTGGCTTCTCCTCATCGCCATCGCTCTCCTCCCCCTGCTGAGGAGGATGCCTGCCTGATCTTGCCCAAGCCTCCTCCGACCTCCGCAACCCCCTCCGCCTCGTTGTCGTAGCCCTGGACGTCTACCTGGGGCCGAGGATGCTGACCCTGCAGCAACAAGTCCATCCAGGTCTTTCTCCTGGGGGTGGGATCCTGGCGGGCTACGGCCAGGCGGTGTCCCAGGCGAGATCCCACGTGTATGAACCGCTGGATGCCACTAACAAGACCGCCCCAGGACGTCCCCCCATGGAGTGCGTGGACGACATTCCTCGTTGTCTGCCAGGCTCTGCATACTTGATCGGCGTCTCCCTCCCCGCGGCGCGTGCGCAAGGGGCGCGGCCTGCCTCGCAAAAGCCGGTTCTGGCCGCGGGCTCGGGGGGGGGGATCTTCAGGGGGGCTCCGCGGCACGGCAGTTGGCCGCGCGAGCTCTCTGTTGGAGCAGGCGGGGGGCGATGCAGGAAAAGTGCACCGCGCCCCGCCCTTATGGCACCGAGGGAGCTCGCGCCGTGCATCCTGCGGCGCGCCCCAGGCCGCCCCGCGGCGGGGCAGATGGAACGCCGACTGGGCCACGAGGCGGGGCACATGGAGAGCCGACGCGAGCGCCAGGAGTCACCGAGCGCGTTCCGCTGCTCGCAGAGTGCCTGCGCTCGCAAGCGTGCGAGAAGCAGATGTCTGCTTCGATGTATAATGTTTCGCAGGTCTCCCCCGGCGGATCCAGGCCATTTGCGAGTAGTCGGAGGTAGGAGGTAGGAGGTAGGAGGTAGGAGGTAGTAGTAGTAGTAGTAGTAGTAGGAGGAGGAGGAGGAGGAGGAGGAGGAGGAGGAGGAGGAGGAGGAGGAGGAGGAGGAGGAGGAGAGTAGTCACTTTGCGAGTAGGTGAGCGCGCTCGTCTGGGTAGGTGGGAGAAGAGCCTGCGCGACAGTAGGCGCCGCGCCTCGGCGCGGCGTGCCGCGCCCGTCGTGCAGGCGGAAGGACACCACCGTGCCCATAGGAATCCAGCGCACCTCGGGAATGAATTGCAGAACTTGCCTAATATTGCCAGGAGGGAGAAACACACACGCAGACACAATTAATCGTCGATTCCCCCGAACATATGGGAAAATATGGGAAGGGGGGGAAGATGAAAACCACAAAACTATTGAAAAAGATTGGGAATCCTGTTACTCGTGTCTCTTTCTTTTTGTGTCCCAGGGCCCCTTCACCTTGGTGAGCTCCTGCCGATCCGAGTCACGAATGCCCCAAGCGCGACTTCGCCTACCTCTTCGGGACAGCTCTCTGGAAGGACGTTGCCGGCCAGAAAGCAGCCCCAGAAACAGCGGCCTCGCGACAGCCCCAGGTCCCGAGGTCGTTTCGCGAACTAGCTGATGCGTCCGCACCGGGGCCCGCCCTCGAGGCTGTCGCCCATGAGAAGCCAGAAGCTGAAATGGATTCACAAATGCAAGAAGCTTGCAGCTGGTGGTTCTCTCTGGCGCGTAGCTGTCAGAGTTGTGAGAGTATGCGTCCAACCAAAGTTCGGTCTTATGTGGTCTTCTTCGTCAAGAATGCACTCGAACATCTGTTGAGAAGGATCGACCTTCTTTGCTGTGGAGACAACCAGCTGTAGCATCGCTCTCGCACAAAATGTCTCGGATGATAGACGCAGTCTGTAGCAGATTTTGCACGCCGTGGCTCAAGGCCACGACTGTCGCATGTTGGCTAACTGATCCACGTTGTGCACTCCAGCTCCTGCAAGCCGAGTGCAACGGCCCGCACTGCAGAAACACTTCTTAGACGTTTCAAGTGTTGGAGGGCGAGGCCCCTGGAGCAAAGCTGTGGACCCTCGTTGCAGAAGCATACGCCCTCGCCCTCTCGTTGCCCTTTGGGCGGCACGCATCAATCGCTTCGCTTCAGCGTGCAGTCTCAAAGAATACTTGGAGAAAAGGGCAGCCACAACCGCCAGGTCGCTAGAGAATGGCGGTGTTTGGCAAGTTGGCCAGTCTGGCCACACGTTTTTCCCCGCTGCCGGCGCCTTCGCCCGTCGGAGCTCGCCCCCCGCCACAGCGAAAACAGCTTGGCCTGAGACAAAATGGAGCCTGTAGCAGCAGCGAAGAGGCGTACAATGTCGAATGCCTTTCGCGCTGGCCGCAACCGCTCGGGCTCAAGCGGCTTTTCGAGCCCGACCACTGCACTTCGCGCCCTTCTCATTTTGTCCTTCGCGGCAGATCGCAAGCAGTTGGCCAGTGCACGAGTATTGGCAAGTCGGCCAGCCCGGCCGAGTGTTCTCTTTCGCTGCTGGTGCGTTCGCCCGGGAGAGCTCGGCGGCAGCCACAGCGTGAACAGCTTGGCTTGGGAAAGTGGAGCATGGACATGCACGTTGTATGTCATTGTCTGTAGCCGAGAACAGGAGGAGTGGGAGGAGGATGAGGACGAAGAAGCGGAAGAAGAGGAAGAGGAGGATAAGGAGGAGGAGGAGGAGGAGGAGGAGGAGGAAGGGGGGGAGGAGGAGGAGGAGGGAGAGGAGGGAGATGGGGAGGACGTCGAGGACGAAGGCGTGGAGGACGTGGAGGAATGGGGGGACGCGGGGAGGACGATGGCGAGGAGAGGCAGGAGGCTGGGAACGAGGACGAGCAGGGCGGGGAGAAGGAGGGGGCAGAGCGAGCAGGACAACTCTCGGAAGTTCGGCGTGCCGACGAAGTACGTCCGCACGGTGGTATCGGCGGACTGGCGGGAGGTGCAGGGCGAGCCGGGCCTCCTGGGGAAGTTCGCGGTGCTTTTGTTCGCCCTCCTCCTTTCGAGATGGGACACTTGCACACATCTACGGTGGGGGCGTTCGCCAAGGAATGTGTTCAGGAAGCTTCAGACTGTGGGGGGGTCCTCCAATGATGGCGGCCTTGATACCTCTGGCCAATATTCCACGATTGGAGTTCCACCGACTTCGAGACCCTGGGTTTCTGATTCAGGGTTTTCAATCTGGGGAGCCCATTCGGGCCCCATGTTCGCCGTGGCAAGAAGCGCCCTTCGTTCCTTCTCCAGCGTTCCTCGTGGCAGCACGACGGCTGTGCTGTAAACATTGGGATCGGCGGTGGACACCCCTGCTGGAGCCTTCCCGTGGCGCGCTGCGTTCGCCAGAGATTTATGTCGCGGGCCTCTGAGGCACTGTTGAGGTTGATGTTTTTTGCATATAAACTGGATCCGTCATTATTCCCGTACTCCCGTTTCGGGAAGTGGAAGATCTACACAGTGCCAGTTCCAGGCTGTTTCTCAATCTCTGGACTTGTTTGAGTTCGGGGGCGGCGTCGGGGTGGTGTGGTGTGAACTGTTTGTTTCCGTTTCCCTGGGACACAGCCAAAGATCTATGCACCAGGATCCTGTATACATCAAGACCCGTTTTTTTGCGAACTTCCAGTGGAGGGCCGCAGGAAGCGTCGGTATGCACATATAGAGAGAGAGAGAGAGTTCGGATCCCCTACCTTTTGCCATCCGCATCGATATCTGTCGCTCCTCCTCGTCCTTCTCGTGGTACTCTTCATCCGTCTCGTGTTTTCCGTCTCGTCTGCCTCCTTTGATCGTTCTTGTCGTGCTTGGCCTTCTCATTCTCGGTGCCCGTGAACGACTTGGTGATGGGCCACGTCTCTTCCCAGAGCTCGCAGCCCAATCACAGCCACGAGCTGGGATTTCACTTCAGGAGGACCAAGGTCGAGATAGTCAAAAGGAGCAGGATTGAGTAGGGAACGGAGAAGCAGGAGAAGGGGGATGTGACTCGGGAAAATGGAGAAGGAGAGGAGACATTGGATTGAGATGGCGGAATTCAGGATCAAAGTGAGGACCATGAAGGAGTTCAATCTCAAGAGTAGGCGAAGGTCGAGATAATAAAGAGGTGGAGCATTGAGGCGGGAATGCAGGAGGAGACGGAGGAGGAGGGCGCCCAGGAAGGAGGAGGGAGGAGGAGAAGTAGGAAGAGGATGGAGAAGGTTGAGCCGAAGCCTCCTCTGCCCGGCGACGTGTTCATGCTCCCTGGAGACACTGGCTTCTACGCGTGGCTCACGGAGGACACACCCACATATCCGTTTCTCTCTCTGTCTCCCTGTCTCTCTGTATCTCTGTAATTTGCGCTTCTCTCGTTTTCTCGCTCTCTCTCTCTCTCTTGCTCTACGTCCCTCTCCCCTTTTCTTTCTCACGGTGCGAAGGCATTACGGCAAGTGCTGCCGACCCTGAAGGGGGACGGCGACGCCAACGGCGGCATTGGCGACGAAGACGACGCTGACGTTGGCCAGAGTCCTCAGGGATTCTTCTTGGGGTCTCTTCGGCAGGCGTTCGGGGGCTCTGGGGATGGGTTTGGGGCCTCTTGGGAGCCTCTTGGGGGCCTCCTGGGAGCCTCTTAGGGTCTTCTTCGGGCTTCCGGGGGACCTTGTGGGCCTCGTGAGGCCTTTTGGGAAGCTCTTGGGGCATGTGGGAGCCTCTCGGGGCCGAGGGCTCGAAATGTCCGTTCGGGTACCCCGATTGGGCACGCTCTTGGAGCCGTCTTTGGTGCCTCTTGGGCCGTCTTGGAGCCTTTTTGGAGCTGCCTGGGGGTCCTCTTGGGCTGTTTCGGGGCCCCTTCTTGGATGCCTCTTGGGGGCTCTTGGGCAGTCTTGGAGCGGCGTGAAGTGGAGAAGGCGAGAACGCCCAAATCTTTACAAACCCAGGGAACATCAATGGACTTTGCTTCTTGGTGCTCTCTCGGGAGTGCTCGTGGAGTCTTTGGGGGCGTATTCGAAGGCATTTGGGCAGTCTGGAGGGCGTGCGCGGTGTCATGGCGCCGTCGACTACGGTAGACACGATGATGCTAGTAGCGACGCTGTTGACGATGATGCCAACGGCGACGGCAAGACCAGTGTCGGCGCCGATGTCGATCACGCCAGCGACGATTACGGCGTCCTCGCGTCGGTGATGAAGTTTTTCGAAGGAGGTCGACATGCGCGCGCGGCCAACGCGCGAGATTGGCCCGGAGGGTTTTATCTTGCACGGATTGTGCCCCTCAGCACGCGCGCAACGGGCGTCTTTATGATTTCGACGTTCGGCGCGAAAGGCCCGTTAGGCCGAATTGGATCAAAATGGTGAAAGACCGATGGCGTGCATGAGAATTCGCAAGAGCGCGATCGCAGGTTTCTGGAAACAGATGTTGCAAAATTATGTTTGTTGTGAAATCTGTTGTTGGGACACTCGATGTTGAAATCCTTCCGAAAGCAAGGGTTTGTCAAGGATTCCGGCATGCGCGCGCGATGACTCCGCGCGTGTTTTTTCGCCATGTGTTTTGCAAGGGATCTTTGCGACAGCACGCGCGCAAAGGCATTCGGGCGATGCCAACATGCGCGTGCGAGACGCCCGTTTGGTAGCAAGGTATGACAAGGTTGAACATCTGCTGGCTTGTGTGAGAGTTCGCAAGAACCCGAGTGAACACTTGCTTTGTTTCGGGACATTCGATTTTGAAACCCTTTCGAAATCTCAAGGTGTTTGAAGGATGTCGGGATGCACGCGCGGCGACGCGCGCGTGCGCACTCCATCCCGTTTTTTGTTGCAACGGATTTTGAAACAATTGTGGAGTTTGATGAACGAGTGTGCGCGCATACTGCCATTGCGCAGCATGGGCGGGGGGACCGTCACTGGTTTGGCTGGGATGAGATTAGTTCATGTTTCAGATGTACGGTGTGTCAGACACGTATGCAAAGTGCAAGACGAAGAGGTGAGCGGTCAATTCTGGAGGGGGGGTGACCCGAATATTCTTGTAGCGAGGGAAATGTACGATGTACACCCAATGTTGTGCCATCATTGTGCTACAACCGTTGTGTTGAGATCTATGTGGCGAAGGCGATGTGGTGCAATTTGCCTGGTGCAGCCTATGCTGTGCAGGCTATGTGGTGCAATCCACGTAGCGCAATACATTGCACTATATGTGGTGCAGCCGATGTTGTGCACTTCGTTTCTGTCTGCAGTGAGTTGTCCACTCCATTGCTCGCGCAATCACCCCACCCGCCCATCCGCAGCTTTGTTTGCGTAGCACATGCGGCGCCGATTGCGATGAGTGCTTGGATTTGCTTGGTGTATCTTTGCGGCCGCGCTAGCCCGCGCATGCTCGCGCGCGCAGCGGCCAGCTAGTTTGTTGCTACCGACGGGGCCGCGGTAGCGCTGGGCATTTCCAAGCGGGCACGTCCGTGCTAGCCGGCGGCGTCGACAACGGTAGACGCGATGATGACGGTAGCGATGTTGGTGACGATGGTGATGACGACGACGGCAAGGCCAGTGACGGCGACGATTCTGATCACGCCGACGACGATGACAGCGTCCTCGCGTCGGTGATGCAGGTTTCGGGGGGAGTTCGACATGCGCGCGCGGCCGACCTACGAGAGTGGCCACCATGGAGTTAGTTGGCACGGATCGCGCCCCTCCCCCAGCACGCGCGCCATGGTGTTCGAATGATCCCGATATGCGGCGCGAGAGGCCCGTTTGGCGGAATTTAATGAACATGTTGAACAACTTGCGTTTCCCATGAGAGTTAGCAGGAGCGCAGACGCAGGCATTTCTGAAAGCCAAAGTTACAAACCATTATGCTTTATGTGTTTTTTGTTTTAGCTTCCAGGCCAGTCGATGTTGAAAGCATTGCGACACCAACGGTTTGAAGGAGTTCCGCATGCGCGCGCGACGACACGCGCGCGGGCTCTTCGTCATCTTTTGCAAGGGATTCTTGCGACAGCACGCGCGCAAAGGCATTCGGGCGATGCCAACATGCGCGTGCGAAACGCCCGTTTGGTAGCACGTTGTGGAGATTTGAAAAACATGTGGTCTTCTCAAAATGAGGAAAATCCCAACGCATTCTTTTTTGGTGTGGGGCAAGTGGGGGGTTGCGAATGTATTTGTTCTACGTTTTCGGGGCAATCGGTTTTGATATCCATGCGAAACCGAAGGTTGTTGAACGATTTCGGCATTCGCGCGATACGACGCGCGCGTGTGTTTTTTTGTTATGCTTCCGCAAGGGATTTTGACACCTTCTGGCTTGGGTTCGTTATCGGTTTGGCTGGGATGGTACGAAGTCGTATTTCGGATGGACGATGGGGCAGAATCGTGCGCAAATTGCAACGCAAGAGAGTGAACGGTCAAATCGGGGGGGGGGGGGGGGCGGAGCGGGGGGGGGGCTGGACCCAAGTATGACTTCACAACGGGAATCTACGCTTCGACGGGCCGGCGCCGGGGCGGCGACGCCGACGAGCAACGGGCGACGGGACGGAGACGGCGACCGCGGCGCCGCCCCAGGCCCAGACGACGGGCGGCGACGAGGCGGCGATGGGGCAGCGACGGCGACCACGGAACCGCCACACCGCCACGCAGGCCCAGGTCCTCCAGACAGAAGCGCGAACCCACAAGGACAAGCAACGTTTGAGTAATATACACAGAGGTATGTGTGTAAGTTTGTATCTACTTGAACAAGTACATGCCTATATTCATGCTCGGCAATAATACAAGTGGAGGTCCATCGAGACAACCAACCGAAACCTTCAACAAACATCTCCAGCAGGAAATTCAACCTCCCCAAAGTCTTAACAATCAAAATCGAAGCCAAACATTGCGAAACATCTCGAACCGAAAAAAAATCAAAACATCTCTGAGCCAAAACCTGCGACAATCCCAACCCGGAACAAATATAACCGATATTCCAGAAACAATTGGAGCAGAGAGATTTAGACAAAAAAACGATGTTTGATGCTTGGGCGGCCAGGGTGTTCTTAGAGTTGTTTACCATTGTTTTGAAGTTTCCTAGGCCGCCGGGGAATGCATTTAGAGTTTTTCGTGTTTGGAGTTTTTCCAGCGTTTTTGTTAGATTTCTGCCAGAGGCCAGAAATTGTTGTAGAGTGTTTGCTTGGTTCTGTTGCTGAACAAATAGAGTTGTTTAGAGTTCTCAGGCGCTTGCAGATTTCAAAGACATGGTTTAAGGGTTTGTTTTGTGATTACATCGGCGTTTATAGCTCTCTTGTTCTACAAAAAGGATGAAGCAGTTATTACAACCTACTAGCAATATATATCTATATATATATATATATATATAAGTGTAGATTTACTTGTTTACACATATGTATATACACTGTCGTTCGAGCTTTTTTTCAGAGTTCTGGTTTCAAGTTTTTTGTAAGTTGAGATTTCCCCAGGTCTCGGCGTAGATTTTTTGAAGCCTTTCAAGAGTTTCAGAATTTCGGTCGTTTTGTCTCAGGAAATGTTTGACGGTTTTTGGTGTGAACAAGGAAATTGTCGCTTCTTTTGGCTTAGAGGTTCTTTGAGGTTTGGACGCAGGATTGAGATGTTCGCAGAGGTGGCTTAGTGGCTTAGAGATTGAGATGTTCGCAGGTGTTGGCTTAGAGATTGTTGGACGTTTTCCTAGGGGTCGAGATTTCCGCAGGTTTAGGCTTCGAGATATTTTGCAGTTTTTTTTCTGAGAGTTTGAGATCTTCGCGCGATATGGCGGTGGACTGCCTGTAGTCACGATTGCCGATCCTAAAACTATACACGTTTGCCAGCGTGGGCCGCAAATTCTGTGTTTTTTGGGACCCCTATGGTCGAATATCTGCTGATCAGCTCACTTGTGGAACGCGTTACCTCCGCTGCTCGCGCAATCATCACAGCCACCCGCCCACGACTCGCTGTGCAAAACACATGCGGCAGCGATTGCGCCGAGTGCTTGGTGTTGGCTGGAGCATTTGCGCGGTCGCGTTTGCCCGCATATGCTCGCGCGCGCAGCGGCCAGCTAGATTGGCGCATCCAACGCAGCCGTGGCGGCGCTGACGGTGACTACATAGCCGCCAGGCTGGCGCACAGGAAGTTCGTCTAAGTGCAAGGATTGCTTGGAGAAGGAATAGGAAGTACCAAGCAGTGTTTGTTCAATTTGCAGTAAGTAGCCTTCGGCATATTGTGCCACCGTGGTTTGGTAGTAGGTCAGAGAAAATTTGGATGTCTGTGGTGATCTTGTTCGAGGCCTTTCAGAAGCCTCTTGGAGGCAGTTTTGAGGCTTCGTGTGGGGCCTCCTGGAGCTTTTCAGGGGCCTTTTGGGAGCCTGTTTGCGGTCTCAGGGCAATCTTTGGGCGGAGGGCTCGACATGTCAGCTCGGGTTGTCTTTCTCGAGCCCCCATTCGGGCCGTCTCGGGCCGTCTTTCCATCGATCGCCGACCGATGGCCGAGGCGCTGGACCAGGAGTGCCCTGGGACTGTGGAGCAAATCGAGAGCACTACCGCGACACATTTTTCATTATTTTTTTGCGAATGTCGTTTGATTATTTGGGGGGCCAAGATCCTTGAATGTCTAATTCTTCTATCCTGGGCCTCTTCCTGGCCAACAGGGGGCCAGGAGCAATTAGAAACGATCACAATTAGAAATAAACCCGATTAGAAATGAGCGACGTGTACATTTGCTGCATGTTGCGGGGCTGCTGTCTTGCTCCAGATCGCAGCAGGAACAGCGCATTGTGGGCCTGGCTCCAGCACGAGCGAAAGTCGTGTAGAGACAAAGTGAGACGCAGCCAGCTCCCCAAGGGCATACAGAAGGGAGCACGGAAGATGACGCGGCAGTTCCAGACGGAGAGGACGGAAGATATCTTACAGAGCTCCCGCAGTATATCGGAGTTCGGCTCGATACATCCATGCCCTATTGAGAGGCAAACGCCAGGGAGCAAACCGCCAGCAGCCATGGCGGACTTCGACAGGAGTTGTTTAACAGAGACTCTGGTTGTCCCGATTTCTCAAAAATGAACTCGTCGGCATGAACCGTGGAATCAGTCCAAGAACGCTACAGGGTGCTGTCCAGAAGATGGCCAGAGGAAGATACAAGGATAACGCTGACATTTCGATAGAGACGATTGTAGGTGCAGGCCCAAAGCTGCTCCAGTATCTGACCACAGTCTTCAACAGCATCTCAAGATAATGCTGAATTCCTGATGGCTGGCACGTCACGTTCTTCACGCTGTTCTGAAAAACAGGTGGCCTGACAGAACCAGCTCATTGGCGTCCGATTGCGACTTTACGTGTGCTGTACAAGCTGTTCGCGATGGTCTTGCATGGTCGGCTTAAACAGAGCTAGCAAGGACAACGAGCAGACGCATTCATGGGTTTCATGTTGGGCAGGGGCGCGGAGGATGCTTCCTTCATCTCTGAAATTGCACTCGCGAGGCCGATCGAATTCCAAATGCCGGGGCTCTCCGAAGCTCTTGAGGTAGAGGGTGTATATCGTCCATACTCCGCACTCTTGACAGAGATCAGCGGCGGCTAGATGGGCACGCTGAAGAATCAGCGGCTCTTCGATCTCCGGTTGGGTGTTCAACACGGTGACGTTCTGAGTCTTTTGCTCTTCAACGTTGCTTCAGAGCTTGTCGTGAGAAGACGGTCGCGTCTTCTGAGCTCCCACGGAATCAAGATCGAGCCCGGTCTATATGGTCATCGTGTGACCAACATAAAGTTCGCCGATGATTTATATCATCATACACGCCACCAGTCTGAACGAATTGACGTCAATGCTAGAGTATCTCGCCGAAGAGCTTCACCGTGTCGGCTTAGAGCCGAATGCGAAGAACAGCTAAACAAACATATATATGTATGTGTATCTATATATCTATATGTATATATATAAATATATATTCACTTTGGACAGAGACTTCGTCCAAGGTTGCAGACCAACATTTGTCGACGTTTCCAGCGGTCTCATTGAGGTCGCCAGGGAAGGCGATTTCCACGTGTACCTGGGCAGCAAGTATCTGGGCAACTTGAAGACCACGGGAAAGACGATCTTGGCAAACCAGCTGTGCTGCGCATGGGCGCACTATCACGCGCTCCCGTCTGCTCTGACCATCTGGCACGTGGATCTGCTTCTCAGATTCCGCCTTTTTGACGGCATCGTCGCGCCAACTGCGCAGTATGGTCTCGCGACAGCTTCCCTGACTGCTGCCGGCTTCGACAAGTTCGCTTCCACGCGGAGACATGATGGGTGGCAACGTCAACCACGACATCGATGAATGGTCAGACGTGTACAGGCCGGTTTGAGACAAATGTCCACAAACCATACAGCGCCGATCTATTCGCTTATGGGCAGATGAATGGCGCAAGTTGAAGCAAAAGCTACACTCAAAGCTGTAATGCCCTGGCCGAAACGATCTTGTGCATTTGGTTGACAGGTGGAGCCCCGGTGATTCCGCTGATTCGCGACTGGGGACCTCTTCTGATAAACAGTTGTCCAGCCGAGTCCAGTATTGGACCGGGCCTACTGGTCGATCGGGGAATGTATGTGGTGTGTTGGGCCGTTTTTCAAGCCTTCTTGGGTTGCTTGGAACGTAGGGCCCGAGAAGACGATAATCTTGTTACATAAAAATACAGCTCCACGAGAAGTCGATAATGCTTGTTTCTTGGGGCATCTTGAAGCTCTTCGGAGCCTTTGGGGTCTCTTGGGCCGTCCTGAGGCCATCTCAGGCGGTTTCGCAGCGCTCTTGAGCCGTATTGGGGTATTTGTGGGCCGTCTTGGGAGCTTCGGGTTCTCCTGGCCCGTCTTCGGGCCTATTTGCCCCCGGGAAGGTCACGCGAGAAAGCCACGAGAGACAAAGAACGCTTGGCATTCGGGGTCGTGTGTTCCCTACAAGGCGTCGCAAAATTCAGCACAATGGACCCGAAGGTCCTGAGGGCATGCCTCTTCGTGTCTCAGTGCGCGCAGGCGGATGTGTGTCTCTCTCTCTCTCTCTCTTGCCCCCCTCCCTCTAGCGCTCTCTCTCTCTCTATCTCTCTGTCTCTCTGTCTCTCTGTCTCTCTGTCTCTGTTTTTGTGTGTGTGTGTCTCTCTCTCTCTCTTTTTATCTGGTGTTGTTTTTTGTTGGTTCTCTCTCTCTCTCTCTCTCTCTCTCTCTCTCTTTGCACATATATATATGTACATGTATATATAAATGTATGAATCGTCCTCTCTCTCTCTCTCCCTGTCTCTCTCTCTCTCTCGCTCTCTCTGTGGCTCCCTCCCTTTCTCTCGCTTTCACTTTTTTGTTGTTCTTGCTCCCTCTCCCTCCTCTCCCTTTTCCCTCTTACTCTCTATTTGTGTTCTCTCTCTCTCTCTCCCACGCTCTCCCTTTCTCTCTCTCTCTCTCTCTGTCTCTCTCTTTCTCTCTCTCTCTCTCTTTCTCACTCTCTCTCTCTCATACCCTCTCTCTCTCGTTCTCTCTTTTGGTATCTCTCAGGGGAAGGCCGAGTTCCATCATAAGCAGGAGCATCCCAAAAAGGGCAGTCGGAAGCGACATGCGCAGAAGTGCTCCGAGCCCCGCGCGGACCTCCAACTGCTTACGTATACGCCTCTCCGTCCATCCGTCTCGTCCATCCGTCTCGGGCGGTTGGCAATGGGGGGGCAGGGCTCGCTTCGCTTCCTCCGATTCGATTCGATTTGATGTCGGTGGCTTCCGATTCCGATTCGATTCGGCTTCGGATGCCGATGTGGGCTTCGACTCCTCACTGGGCGCGCACTCGCCTGCCGAGTTCCGCCGGTTCGATGTTTCCCGACCCGGCTGCCGATTTCCGCCGATCCGATCCATGCCGACTTCCGATCCGACTTGTCGATTCGATTCTGGGCTCTCCTGGGGGTTGGCATGAATGGAGGAGGCGGAGGAGGAGGAGAAGGGTGAAGGAACGGGCTCCACGTTGGCACTTTCGGCCCGTGGTCCCACGAAAGCCGCGCACCCTGCGTGCAGCCGAGTTTGTCCCCCTTCTTCCCAGTCAGCCGTCGTTCCCCCCTCCCCCTCGTCGCCCTCCCTCTCCTCGCCTCCCGAGGACCAGTTCGACTTCTTCAAGGGGGGGACGGGACAGCCGAGCCTCTTCCGCTGGATCCAGGCGCTGTACCACGCGGTCGGGATGGACCCCGCCAGGCGGGGCCAATGTCGATCCGATCGATCCGATTCGATCTCGATGTCGCGCGGCCCAATCCGATTCGATTTCGATCTTCCGATGACCCGTTGCGGCCGCGGCCCGATGCATGGCATTGTTGTGCATCCTGGCGCGGCCGATCCGATCCGATCCTGACTCCGCGCCGATGCGGTCCGATCGATCCGATCACGATTGCCGGTTCGAGGTTGGAGGAAGAGGAGGAGGCGGAGGAGGAGGAGGAGGAGGAGGAGGAGTTGATCCGGGCAGGCGTTTGGTAATGGGGGCACGATACATGGGGGTCGAAGAAGTGTGCACCTCTTGAGCCCTAAGCGGGCCTGGGCCCCAGAAAAGGCACGGAAGGTGCACGTTTTTCCTCCCCTATTGTAGGAAAGCCCCGACGTTACTGGTTCTTTCATAACGTCGACCCCCCCCAGAGTTCTCGACCCATCCCCCAGGACAGGCTTGTCACGCCGAGTCGCTTTGTTGACGGTCCCGAGGCCTGGTCAGGGCCCCCCAGGTGCCGAAACTCGCGACAAACTTTCCGTCGCGATTTTCTCATGGCCCGAGGGGGTCTGGATTTAATGGAGGATGACGATTAATATATGACCGGGGGTCGTGTTCACGCGGCGGTGCCCGGGATGACGATGAGAGAAAAAGCGGCCGCGGGCTGGACAACCGTTTTTTTTTTTTTTTTTTTTTTTTTTTTTTTCCAATCGTTTTCCTCCAATCAGAAATTTGTGCAGAAATAGCAGGAAACTATTTGTTTAATCGTTCTCTCCCATTTTTGTATTAATCGTCATCCCGCATTATTCACACCCGACCTGCCAGGCTGGACAACTGGGGGGAGCAGGCCACCCGGTCCTTCGCCGTCGACGCCGCTCGGCACCTCGGGGCGGGAGGCCGAGGCCCGTCGGCGAGCTCCTCCGAAGTGGTCGGCCCCGCGGCCGCTCCGCCCCTTCTCTATGATGGGCTTGCTTTCATCCACCACCACCATAGGTTGGAGGGGGGAAGGAGGAGGAGGAGGAGGAGGACGACGAGGGGGAAGGACGAGGAGGAGGAGGAGGACGAGGAGGAGGAGGACGAGGACGCTAAGGAGGAGGAGGAGGAGGAGGAGGAGGAGGAGGAGGAGGAGGAGGAGGAGGACCCCGTCCCCTCCTTCTGGTGGCGGAGGTGGAAAGCAAGCCCACCATGCCAGTGCTCTCTGGGCGGCAGGGAGGCGCCGCCGCTCTGCGTTGCCAGGCCGCCGTCCTGCTCCACCTCGGAGGAGGCTCGAGCGGCATCGCCTCGATTGGGCGTCCTCGATCCTCGATCCTCGAGCCGCGTCCTGCCCCACCTCAGAGGAGGCTCGATTGGGCGTCCTCGATCCTCGATCCTCGATGCCGCTGCTCGCGTCCTCGCCTTCGCCTTCTTGGGGGGGCATCCCGGGAGGCCCTCGTCGCCACTGCCCAGTGTCGTTGCGGAGCTCTGGCCAGAACGCACCCCATGGGAGAGGTCTAGGGAGTAGCCGTATGGGTACCTTTTGGTTTCCCCATCCCCACCCCCCGCTTACGTGGTCCCTTTCGGATCGTTTGAGGAGGACGAGGAGGAGGAGGAGGAGGAGGAGGAAAAGGAGGAGGAGGGGGAGGAGGGGGAAGAGGAGGAGGAGGATCGAGGATCGAGGATCGAGGATCGAGGATCGAGCTCGGTAACAGCAGGACGCGCTCTTGGTGGCCCGCCCGCTCTTGCGCCAGGGCGGCGCACTGGGAAGCCCGGCGCGCACGGCTCGGGCCGGCCTGGGCGACAGTCAGGAAGGCCGCGTGCCCAGATGTGTGCATGAGAGTGCCCCCGCGCCGCGCCCCTCCTTCTCCTCCTCCTCCTGCTCCTCCTCCTCCTCCTCCTCCTCCTCCTCCTCCTCCTCCTCCTCCTCCTCCTCCTCCCTCCTCCTCCTCCCTCCTCCTCCTCCTCCTCCTCCTCCTCCTCCTCCTCTCCTCCTCCTCCTCCTCCTCCTCCTCCTCCTCCTTCCTCCTCCTCCCTCTCCTCCTCCTCCTTCCCCTCCTCCTCCTTCCTCCTCCTCCTCCTCCTCCTCCTCCTCCTCCTCCTCCTGCTTTTTTTAGCGGTGGCGATGTAACACAGCCTTTTTGGCGCAACATGGCATATTTTGCAATCCCACTGCTCTTTTGGCGCCGGAAGAACTTCTGGGCCAGCCCCTCCTCGACCGGGCGTGCGCCATGATTCGCGATGGCGCCAAGAAGCTCCTCACCGCCATGTCCGACCTGGGTTTCGGCGCGCCTATGCAGGTGGCTCAGCTGCCCGTGCGAGTGGAGGCGGCCGCCCTGTTCGGCACCGAGCTCCTCGCCAGCTGCGCGGCGAGGTGGTCGGGCGTGCCGCGCCCTCCCGCCTCAACCGCGCCTCTTACGAGGTGGCGAAGCTGCTCCTGCCAGGCCGGCGGCGCGGTTATCCCTGGGCACGGGGGGCCAGGTGCGCGCCTTCCTCGAGACCAGGCTGCTCACGCGGGTGGGGTCTCGGCTGACCCGGCGGGTCGTGCTGGCCCGGGCGCGCTTGCTGTTGCTCCCCCCGACCTCGCCCGTGGCGCCGGCCGTCGGGGCGGCGCTGGTGGCGGCGGGCGGCGACACATGGCTGGGCCACGCGGAACGCATCGCACGGGACCTGGGCGTCAACACCTGGCCGACTGCCCCGCCAGGGGCAACGGGCCCAGCCCGCCGGGCGGCCGTGCACGCCTGGGCTCGCAGGACGGTCGGCCCCCTGCTCGAGGCCGCGGAAGCCAAGTGGTTCACGGAGCAGGTGGCGCGTCTGGGCGACGACGGGCTCGTCTCCCTCGCAGACCTGCTGCCCCTCCGGCAGCCCTGGCCGCAGGCACTCCGCTGGGCGCCGTGGGGCCGCGCCATGTGGCGTTTCCACCGCGCCTGGTCCGTGGCGCGGGTTTCGAACGACGTCCCCACTTGGACGTGGGGGCTGCCGCCGCCCCCGCCCGAGGCGCCCTGCCCGCTGGGCGGGGGCGTCGAATCGGGCCTCCAGCACCTCCTGGCCACCTGCTCGGCCGTCGCTGGGCCGCGCCAGGAAGTGTGCTCCTGCCAGCCGCCCATGCCATCGGGGCTGCCGGCGTGGGCCCTCGGCGACACGGCGGACGTGCGCGCGCTGGAGGCGAAGGTGAGGTTCGTCGGCGCCATCGCGGCTGCAGTGGTGCACGCCTTGAGGGACGAGCCAGTGTAAAAAAGGCCGCCCCCCCCCCCCGCCGGACCCTCTCGGACGCCGCCCGGCGGCGGGTCGGAGGCCATTTTGGTGCGAACGTCCCGAGCGTTTGTTTTGCCAAGTTCTCGGTAACTCGGCAAAAAATCTGCAAACAATCGCCCGTGACTTCCTGCGCCGGAAGGGCGCCTGGCCGCCTCCCCGGCGGGCGTCGGGGCGGGTTCGGGGATCGCGTCGGGGGTGCCCGGGCCGTCGTCGGGGGGGCTTCGTGGGGGCCGCGGGGGACGTGGTGGCCTTGCGCGGCTACGGGCCAACGCCTGCGCGGCGCGGCCCGGCGGGGGCGGGCCCACCCTCCTCCTCTCGCCCCTGCCCCGCCGTGCTCCTCCCCCTCCCGCCCCGCCCTGCCCCCCCTCCCGCCGCTCCTCTTCGCCCCCCCCCTCCCACTTCTCCTCGCCTCTTCCTCGGGAGGGAGGACGGACCGCGCCGCGGTGACGTCCGGCACCCCTGGCGCGGCAGCCGTTGGCCCAGCGGGGCGGTTGCTTGACCGCGCCGGGGTGCTACTGCGGCCCGAGGGCCGGAGTCACAACTGCGAGTCCTAAAGCGAGTCCTCCTCCTCCTCCTCCTCCTCCTCCTCGTCCCTCCTCTCTCCTCCTCCTCCTCCTCCTCCTCCTCCTCCTCCTCCTTCTCCCTCCCCTCCCTCCCTCCCTCCCTCCTCTCCCTCCCTCCCTCCCTCCCCTCCTGCGCGCGGGCCGATCCGCGACTCTGTGCGCGCCCGATCCGCGACTCTGTGCCCCGGTCTCGCCCCGACGCGCGAGCGGATGGCCTCTGCCGCGCTGCGGCCGCCAGAGGGCCCAGCGGTCTCTCCAGCGCTCGGCCCCTCCAGGGCGGCGCGCTTCCCGCGCGCGGCCTCCGGACGTTCCGCGCGCGAGTCCAGCCGCGTGCGTGCGCGTGCGCATGCGGAGGAGGAGGCCGAGGAGGAGGAGGAGGAGGCCGAGGAGGCGGAGGAGGAGGAGGAGGAGGAGTAGGAGGAGGACGAGGAGGCGGAGGAGGAGGAGGAGTACGAGGAGGCGGAGGAGGAGGAGGAGGAGGAGGCGGAGGAGGAGGCGGAGGAGGAGGAGGAGGAGGAGGAGGCGGAGGAGGCGGTGATTCACCGCTCTTCGGTGATCCAGTGGCCGCCAACTCGCACCAGGCTGGTTGCGCTTCGGTTTATTTAATCGCTTCGCTCATTCCGCCGGCCCATAATGTCGCACCGTGGTCGCCTTTCCGAGTGGCCGTTTGCAGTGTGGAGCTGCGGCGTCGGGAGCTGTGTAGTGTTGTGGGCGTTCTTGGGGCCCTCTTGGGCCGTCCTGGAGGCGTCTGGGGCCGTCTTTGAGCCGTCTTGGGCCGTCTTGGGGCCCTCTTGGGGGCCTCTTGGGCCCTCTTGGGGCGATCTTGGAGGCCTCTTGAGCCGTTTAGGGGCGTCGGGGAACCGAAAGGGTTAAAACGCCCAAATCTGTCCAACACCAAAGGGAAAGCACAGGTTTTTGCCTCTTGGGGCCCTCTTGGGATGTGCTCCTGGAGGTCTCTTGGGGCATCTTGGAGGCTTGTTGGGTCATCTTGGAGACGTCTTGGGCCGTCTGGAGGCCATCTTGGGCGCCGTGGAGCGATCTTCGGGCGTCCCGGACCTCTCTTGGATTGTGTTGGGGGCCTCTTGGGGCCCTCTTGGGGCGATCCTGGAGGATCTGGGGGAGTGTCCCGGGCTCCGCCCGGGGTACTTTTGATCCAGGGACCCCCAGGGGCTGGCCGCCCCGCGCGCGCGAACTAGAAATACTGGTTACCAGTTACCGGAGATCTTAGCACGCCTCTGGCCCGTTGGGCCGGCGAATTTTTGCGTCGAGTCGCCTCCGCGGTTGTCTGGCCGCTGCACGCTTCGCACGGATGGGCAGCTTCTCTTTCAGACCACCCATTCCTGCATCCGTCAGTGTGCAACGACTTGTGCACTGTGCCTTCGACTGTGCGTTTCAGGACCCTTCTGCGCCGCCGGCTCAAAAGTGTGTGTATGTGTCCAGGTATACCCCGGCGTATTCCCCCACCCCTGCTAAAATCGATGTAGGCATTGTTCTAGAAGTTTGACTCTATTCGCGGTGTTTTCTTTTTCCACTCCTCTACTGCTATTCGCGGTGTTTTCTTTTTCCACTCCTCCAGTGCTCCTCCATTCCACTCCTCCATTGCACTTCTCCATTTCTCTCCCTCCTCCCCCCCCGTCCTTCTCCTCCTCCTCCTCCTCCTCCTTCTCCTCCTCCTCATCCTGCTCCACGCCCCTGGAGCAGGGCAAGGAGAGAGGAGGAAGGAGGAGGAGGAAGAGGAGAAGGAGTGAAGGCTGAGGGGTGAGGGGCGATGAGCTCCAGACTGGATGAGCCTGGGGAGCTTTCGTCTCCTCCCCCCCCCCCCTCTCCTGTCCCCCCCCCCCCCCTCTCTCCCTTTCCCCCCCCCCCCCTCTCTCCTGTCCCCCCCCTCTCTCCTACCTCCCCCCCCCCTCTCTCCTGTCCCCCCCCCCCCTCCTCTCCCTGTCCACCCCCCTCCCTCTCCCCGCCCCTGCTCGACATCCGACTGTGCGAGTAGAGAGGGGATCTGCGCCATGGTAAGGGATGGGAGGGAGGGGTAGGACGTCAGATATGACGCGAGCGCACCTGGCTTGCCGCCCCCCCCTCTCTCTCATTTCCCCCCCCCTCTCTCCTGTCCCCCCCACCTCTCTCCTGCACCCCCCTCGCGTGTCAATTATTTCGTCGTTGGCGCCCCCCCCCCCTTGCAGAGCGAAGCTTGAGCGACCCCCCCCCCCCTCTCTCCATTCCACCCCTTCCCCCTTCGCGTGTCAATTCTTTCGTCGGTTTTCGTCGTTTGCGTCCCCCTCTCGGACCCCCCCCCCTCAAGAGCGAAGCTTGAGCGAGCTCAAGCCCACGCTTTCAAAAACTCACACGCCGGATCGGCGGATTTATCCGAGCAGGTCATCCTGAACCCTGAATTTGGCGGGTGTGTCGGGCGGAAGGCTCGTCGTAGTGCGCAGCACGACGAAGTCTCAAGCGGGAGCCCTTCCCTTATGGGGCCCGCAGATAATGTTCTTGATCCGAGCGGGTCATCGGAATCTTGTAAGTGCTGCTTTCTTGGGGCTCCTGAAGCATATGGGGGAAGTATCAGGCGGAAACTTCGTCTCTGAGGGATTCGCGAGAAAGTTTCAAGCGGGAGCCCCCTACATACGGGGCCCGCACTTCACGTTGGTAGTCCGAGCGGGTCACGCGACGCTTGTAATTGTCGTCTCAGGCGGGAACCTCGTTTGTGAGTTAGTTGCGAGGAAGTCTTGACCAGGAGGCCCTCTCTATGGGAGCCCCATTTCCATGTTGGAATGCGAACGGGCCGCTGGCGAACCTGCAACCTGGAATCTGACCGGGCCCCTCCGGCATGCATATGGATGAAGTCAGGTCGGGGGCTTCTCGACCAAGGAAGCTCCTTGGGGGGACGGCGCTGCGGAACATGCTGGTCTTGCGGACGCGGTCGCAAGAGTTTCTGGGGCGCGGGCCGTTGGCGTCCCTGCGGAAGGCGGTCTGGGAGTGTGGTTGCGAGCTCCAGGATTGACGCGGAGCAGCTCGCGGCAAAGCTGGACGTCGTGTTGCCCCCCCGCATGAGCGCGGCCGCGCCTAGCTCGAGACCAGCGGGGTTACCCCATCGGCTGGCTCTCGCGCCCCAGCGGCTCGCGGGGTTGTCCCAACGGCATCGCCCGCGGGGCTGTCCTAGCGGCCTCGCGATCTGGCCATCGGAGAAAGCAACGGCGCCAAGGAAAATTGGCTTGCCCCGGCCAGGCAACGGAAACAGGCAGAATGATGATAATCTGTTTATATTCATGGGAAGAACGAGGAGGATGGCGAGGGGGAGGAGGAGAAGGAAGGGGGTGGGAAAAGGGGAAAAGGAGGAGGAGGAGGAGAAGGAGGAGGAGGAGGAGGAGGAGGAGAAGTGGAGGAGAAGGGGAGGAATAGACGGAGGAGGACATGGAGGGCAAACATAACGAGGACGAGGCGGCGGAACAGATAGCGGGAGGAGACCATCCGCCAAGGGGATTGGGAAGAGCGAAGGGCAAGTTAAACATATTCTCATGCGGGGCCCTACCGTTGGAGTAATTTCTGGGGTGCTTATCAGACATGTTAATGTTTTCATGTGTGGGGCCCCAGACCTCCCCCTTCCCTCCCCGGGCCCCGGGGGGAGAAACCCTCAACAAAAACCCATGATTGTTGTGTCCCTTGGTTTTTGTCCAGCGATTTCCCGGGAGGCTTTCCAGGGGATCTCCCATGCCGGTCTCAAACGTTTGGAATCAAGCGTATTGGAGGCATTTTGGAGGCATTGTTTTGTCGGGGCGCTCCTGAAGTTCCTGAAACGGCCGAAAGGTAGAATCATGTAGTCATGAGAAAATCAACTGGGGAGGACGAGGAATTGACAAACGAAGCTGGAATGTGTATATATATATATATATATATACTGTGAGCCCGGCAAAACGCCCGCTCCCCGGGTTTCGCCAGCGAGGGGCCGCGACTTTAGACGTCGGGCCGAATCCTGGCGTATATGTCAAGCGCGTCAAAACACCGGGCGCCCGTAAACACCAGGAGCCATATACACCAGGAGCGCATCAACAATATTCGTCTGTTCCACAAATGTTCATGGATTGTCGCGGGGCGGGCTTGCATGTTCGTCGTGCCTGCAGCACGGCTGCCCTGGCCACGTTGCAGGGGAGCCTGTTCAGAAATTTGTTGAAGACCACACATGATCCATCACAGGCCATTTCCAAGTCAGAGGGATCCCGTTGGTCGTGCGTATCGTCCGGCTTCCGAAAACCACTTTTTGGCACATGTTCTCGAGGATGTCTCAAGCGAGAAAGACCCGACCACCTCTCGCGCGGCATCTCGGAGCCCAGAGTTGCGACGATGTCTCAGGCGAAACGGGCTGGACAACCTTGTACGCGGGATATCTGAAAGCTCAGAGGGTCATGGATGTTTCAGGTGGCGCCCAGACACCTCCCACAACACAATTTGCTAACACTAGTAGGATCAAATGCTTCTTTTGGCTATGACCACTCCACCCTCCTCCGTTTTCCGCTACGAGCCCAAATGTTCGAGGATGTCTCAGTCAAAGCGCGCCAGACCACGCAGCATCTCGAAGCGGAGAGTCTTAATAATGTCTCAGGCGAAACGCGCCGAACCATCTCGCGCGGCCTAGATGTGAGAGGTTGTCTCAGGCGAAACGGGCCGGACCACCTCGCGCGCGGCGTCTTGGAGCCCAGAGTTGCAAGGGCTTGAAGGCAACACGGGCCAGACCAGCTCGCGCGCGGCATCTCGCAGCCTTGAGGTGCGATGGCGTTTCAGGCGAATCTGCATAGACCACCTCTCGCGCAGCATTTCTAAGATCAGACTTGCGAGGATGCCTCAGGCGGAACGGGCCAGACCACTTCCCGAGCGGCATCTCGGAGCCCAGAGTTGCGAGGCTGTCTCAGGCGAAACGGGCTGGGCCACGCCACACGCGATATTCGAGAGCTCAGTGGCCACACCACCTCCCAAAGCACAATGTAACAACAGAAGTAATGTCAAATGGTTCGTTTGGGTATGACCACTCCTCCTCCTTCCCCCCTCCTCCCTCTCGACGCCCAAAGTGTCGAAGATGCCTCAGGCAAAACGCGCCAGACCACACCGCACGCAGCATCTTGGAGCCGAGAGTCTCAAGGACGTCTCAAGCGAAAGGCGCCGAACCACCTCGCGCGGCCCAAATGTGCGAGGATGTCTCAGGCGTAACGGACTGGACTTCCTCGCGCGCGGTATTTTGGAGCCTGGAGTTGCAATAAACGGGCCAGACCAACTCGCGCGCGGCATCTCGCAGCCTTGAGTTGCGGTAGTGTTTCAGGCGACATTGGCCAGACCACCTCTCGCGCGGCATCTCGAAGATCTGATTTGCGAGGATATCTGAGGCGGAACGGGCCGGACCATTTCCCGAGCGGCATCTCGGAGCCCAGAGTTGCGATGATGTCTCAAGCGAAACGGGCTGAACCACCTCGCGCGGAGCATCTCGCAGTCCAGAGTTGCGAGGATGTCTCAGGCGAAATGCGCCAGACCACCTCGCTCGTGACATATCGGAGCCCAGATGCCAGGATGGATCAGGCGGCGCCCTGCCAGACATCCGAGAGCACACTCCAACAATTGATGGTAATCGAATGTTTTGTTTGGCTTGGGTCTGACCCCTCCTCCCTCCTCCCCCTCCCTCTTGGAGCCGAGAGTTGTGAGGATGTCTCAGGGCCACACCGCGCGCAGCATCTCGGAGAGGAGAGTCTCAAGGATGTCTGCAGCGAACCGGGCCAGACAAGCTCGCGAGCGGGCACCTCGAAGCTCAGAGCTGTGAGGACGTCTGGGGCGAAATGCACTGGACCACCTCTCGCGCGGCATGCGTGAATGGACCAGGCGGCGCCCAGACACCTTCCAGAACATAGTTCAACAACAGAAGTGGAATCAAATGCTTCGTTTGTGTTTGACCCCCTCTCCCTCCTCCCTCTCGGATCCCAAAGTTCCCAGGATGTCTCAGGCGAAACGCGCGGGGTCACTTCTAAGTGTCTCAAACGAAACACGCCAGACCACCTCGCGCACATCGTCTCAAAGCCAGACATGCAATGATGTCTTCGGCGACGCGGGCTGGACCACCTCGAGCGCGGCGTCTTGGAGCCCAGCATTGCGAGGGTGTCTCAATCGAAACAGGCCTGACCACCTCTCGCGCAGCATCTCGGAGCCCAGAGTTACGAGGATGTCTCAGGCGAAAAGGGCTGGACCACCTCGCGCGCGACACCTCGGAGCGCAGAGTTGCGAGGATATCTCAAGCGGAGCGGGCTGGACCACCTCGCGCGCGGCATGCTGGAGCCTAGATTCGGGAGGATGTCCCCGGCGACATGGGCTGAAGCACCTCGCACGTAGCATTTCAGATTTCAGTCTTGCAAGGATGTCTCAGGCGACACGCGCCGGACCACCTCTCGCGCTGCAGCTCGGAGCTCAGAGTTGCGAAGATGTCTCAGGCGAAGCGGGCCAGACCACCTCTCGCAGAGCACCTCGAAGCTCAGCAGTGGGGCTTTGTGTCATGCCAAAAACGCCGGACCACTTCGCGATCGGCATCACGGAGCTCGGAGGTGGGAGGATGTCTCAGACAGAACGCGCTGGACCACCTTTCGCGCGGCAGCTCGAAGCGTAGAGTTGCGAAGACGTCTCAAGCGGCACCTCTTGCGCGGCAGCTCGAAGCCTAGAGTTGTGAGCATATCACAGGCGAAACGCGCGGGACCACCTCGCGCGCGTCGTCTCGGAGCTCAGAAGTGGGCGGATGTTTTTTTTCAGGCGAAGCGCCCAATCCTGGCCGACTCAGAAGCAAGAGTCCTGAGGACGTCTCAGGCGAAACGGCCCGGACCACATTTTGGTGGAGGATGTCTTTGCTCGCGCGCCCCCTCCTCCTCCTCCTCCTCCTCCTCCTCCTCCTCCTCCAACTCCTCCACTTCCTCCTCCTCCTCCTCCTCCTCCTCCTCTTCCTTCTCCTCCTCCTCCACCTCCTCCTCCTCCTTCTCCTCCGTCTCCCCCTTCCCCGCCCGTCCCCTCCTCGCGGCCGGGCTGCGCCCAGGGTATGTTTCGCCCGGCAACCTCCAGGGGCCGCCCCGCGTGTGCGATCTAGAGAAATGGTTGACCTGTTCCGGGAGATCTTAGCACGACTTTGGCCCGCCGGGTTGGCACATTGCACCGCGAATTACATTTCGATATTCTTTCTTGTTTCTTGTGATATTTATACGTTGCATGCCCATACCCCCTTTGAGTCATGAAGAATCACGGCGGGAGGTTCTTCGCTATGTTCTGCCTCCGTGGGCATTCACCGGCCCTCGGGCCCGTGGGCATTCACCGGCCCTCGGGTCCTGGGAGAGGCATTATGCGACATGTGAGTGCTGCAGTTGCAGCGCCGTGTTCGTGCTGTCGTCTGACTCGGCGATGCAGCTCTTACGTTGTGGATGGCGGAACCTAGAGGAGTCATATCGGAAAATGGAATCTCTACATTACCAGTGGCCGTTCTTGAATCTCAGGACTTTTTGAGGGTCGGGGGCGACGACGGGGTTGTGTGGTGGATACTTTTGTTCGTTTGCCATGAAAACAGCGAAAACAAGGTATACACTAGCCTCCCGTAGACGCCAGGATCTGCTTTCCTGGGGGAATGTCGGTGCAGGGTCGCAAAACGCGTCGGTGTATAGAGTTCGGTTCCCTAGTATGGGCCCGTCCTGCGTTTCCTCTTGGCTCCTGTGCCGCCCCAGAGGTCGGCGAGGGCTCCGACGAGGACGGTGTCGGCTCGCTGTCGGTCGTGAGCGAGGAGGGCGGCTCGGTCTCCGCGGCCGCAATCTGAGCTGGGCACCGTCAGGAGCAAGAGGAGGTACACAGTCGAGACGCTGAAACAAGGACCGCTTTAGGCTCACAAGGTGATCGTTCTCTTATTCATTGCTTTGCCGATCGGCGCGGGCCCTCGCACCCCCTCCCCCCCCCCAATGAACAGTTCTTGTCTGTTTTGGTCGTCTCTTTCAAGCAGGTGGAGTCTCCCCCATAGGACGCACTTGTGCAAACAGTCGCATTAGGCAGAGTCTCGGAGCCAGACCCGGCCCCTCCCCACCCCTCCCGCCCAAAGTCGACACGCCGAACGAGAAAACGCTCGCTTTTAGGCTCATAGGGTGCTCTGGTTGCCAGACCGCTCCTGAGATCCAGGTCGCGTAACATGTTGAGAGGCAGACGTGCGCGCGCTCAGAGAGCCCCATGGCTACCGCCACGGTGCGGGCGCCGCGACCCCCCCCACCCCTTCCGCCCAAAGTCGACACGCCGAACGAGAAAACGCTCGCTTTGGGCTCCCAAGGTGCTCTGGTTCCCAGACCGCTCCTCGGATCCAGGTCGCGCAACCTGTTGAGAGGCAGGCGTGCGCGCGCCCAGAGAGCCCCATGGCCACCGCCACGGTGCGGGGCGCCGCGAGCCTCCCACGGAAGGTCCCCCGCGGCGCCGCACGAGCCCGCCCGCGCCCGGGCTCGAGGGGGGCTTCCCGCGGAGAGCGCGCGTTCTGGTGAGGTCGGCGCGCCCACCTCTAATAGGGAGGCCCGCGAATCCATGCGAGGTGGCCTTGGCCGCGCTCGGCTCTGCCTGCTCGCCGTGCTGCGACAGGGGGCTGAGCAGGAGATGGGGGACAGGGCCTGGCAGCAGCGCCCAGGTTCGAGGGACTTCCCAGGGAGAGCGCCCGTTTGGAGAGGTCGGCGCGTCCGCCTCTTAAGGGAGGCCCGATCAATGCGAGGTGGCATCTGCCGCACTCGGCTCTGCCTGCTCGCCGTGCTGCGACAGGGGGCGGCGCAAGAGATAGGGGACAGGGCCTGGCAGCAGCGCCCAGGATCGAGGGACTTCCCAGGGAGAGCGCCCGTTCGGAGAGGTCGGCGCGTCCGCCTCTTGAGGGAGGCCCACGCTCCATGCGAGGTGGTGGGCCCAAACCTGGCGCTCAGATGCGAGCGTAATCGCGCGATGCGGTGCCGACGCGATGCCAAGCTCATTCCACGAAAAATCACCCGACCCTCTTTGGGCCAGCACCAAAGGTTACTCAGGCGAAGGGTCACCCTTCCGTGTAGCCGAGTAACCAGTGAAGGCGTCAACCATGATTACGTTTCCTGAGTTGTGACGCGCCGCGTGAAGATACAGTGATCGGCCATGCGTCCGACGAGTCTGCTGGCCTGCCGCTCTTGCGTCCTAGAGACACGTCCAGTGACGTAGAACAGCATACGCGTTTGCACCAACATCGGCGAATGTGAGATGATCTTCGCACGTGAAACCACGCGCCCACCCAGACACTGACCTACAATACTCAGGCTAAGTCAGTTTCAAGGCCACACCCTGATCCATCCACACCTTGGCCCACCTAGACCCTTACTCACCCATACTGCATGAGCTCAGCTTCGCATGACAAAGGGCCCATACTTAGACCCTCTAGTACAAAAGAGCCCACTCCTTAAACAGACCATTCATTCTCGGACACACCAATACCCAACTATGCATATTGAGACTCAGTTGTACCCTGACCCAGGCATCGCACGACTGACTCCTAGACACATCCAGTCGTACGTAGCGCTTGAGCTACATTCGCATTCATTCCCACTGGCTCCAAGTCGATCAGACTCACTATTGCATTCGCCCTGGGTCGTTGATGCTCAGGCACTCGTACAAGAAGATGCTGGTCACAGCTCTGCACATTCTTTTGTGCGTCGCATCGGCTAGATCTGTCTGCTCGCGGGGCCCATGTGCAAAGCAATACAGTGAGGCAAATCTTAAAAGGGGTGCCATGCAATGCATATTCTGACACAGTGTCGCATACCCTGACACAGCACCACGTTCGTGCATTCGCCTAACATAGCATGGTGTAGCGGCTCATGGCAAACCATCGCATGGTACAGCATGGAACGGAATTGAACAGATCAGTAGACCATAACAGCGTATGTCATAGCATTTCTGAACCAACGATTTCATGTCACACCATGTCATACCACATCGCAGCATGCCACAGCCTAGCAGCACGCATGGTCATGATGCCATATCTCATTCCAGCATCGCCCGCCATACAACTTCCCGCCCGAACAGCAGCAACACATACTTGCAGTTGCACGTGACGCCGCTATCGCGTCGTAAAAGGAGGGTAGACGAGGAGGAGGAGGAGGAGGAGGAGGAGGAGAAGGTTGAGACTCTCGAGACATTTTGCCTTACGGACGCGTCGACTGTCGATCGGACGACTCATCCGTTGGCCGCTCCAGACAAGTAGGCAGACTTCGCCATTTGTGATGTTGTCGGAGCGCGAGCTCGAGCCGGCCCTGCAGGCGTAGTTCACTCTGCACTTCTCTCTCGACGCAACAACGGCGTCTTCTACAGTGTCATCAGATCAGCAAGCCGGTCGTGCCATCTGGAAAAAGTTTATGGGCGGGAAGGGTCGGCGGAGCAGGAAAAGGGGGGTGAAGCGGGGATTGAAACGGTGGAAACTTAAGAGGGTGAGGAGGAGTTGTGAACAATATAAGGAGGGTTATCAACGGGCAGTGGCAGGATCTAGGCATACGTCTTACTTGAGGCCCGTAGGGAACGCAAACATCAGCCGGCATAGTAACGCGCGCGATTGTTCAGACATGCGCACGAATCTTTACACATCTTTCTGCAAGCGTCCGATACAGATGAACACCGCAATCTACAACAGCGCGCCTGGCCTTCTTAGGCGTTTCAGAGCGCTTTTGGGCTGCCTTGGAGGCCTTTTGGACCCTCTGGGGCCCGCTTGGCCCGTCTTGGGGCCCGCTGGCCTCTTTCAAAATCACGCGGGGCAGCCCAGGAACGCCCAGGACATTTGAGACTCTGGGGCCCCAGCCCGAAAAATACCAGAATCCCAGAGTCCCCACTACAGAGAACAGGGAACACTTGAGGACTTGACGAGAACTCCACAATGCGCCTCGCGATACGGTGGCGGATATGTTCCCCGATGAAAAATTCAGTTTCACTTGGAATACGCGCGTGATGGTTTACCGTGCGATCGCGCGCCGCAGTGTAATTGGGGCGACACGAAGCGGCTCTGCTACATCCAGGTTCTGGAGCACGTGGAATATATGATTCAGGGTATGTTGGCGTATTTCCCGACAACGTGTTTGGATATTCCCCAATCAGAGCTTGCCTCTGTATGGGGTCCGAGCGGATTCATATGGTTAGGTTAGGTTTGTCGCCGATTTTCGCTGCACGCCCGGGTGCCCGGGTGCCCGGGGGTGCCCGGGGCCCGGTGCCCGGGGGTGCCCGGGCGCCCGGGGGGTGCCCGGGGGTGCCCGGGTGCCTGGGTGCCCGGGTGCCCGGGTGCCCGGGTGCCCGGGCATGCCCAGGGGGGCCCTATATCCCTATAGCCCTAAGCCCTGTAGCCCTATAGCCCAATAGCCCTATAGCTCTACAATTCGCTCAGCCCTATAGCTCTATAGCCCCCTAGCCCTATAGCCCTGATTGGGAGGGTGCGCCGCTGGATCTCCCCCCAAGGGGGGGGGGGTTGGACCCCCCCCCCTTCCCTCGATCCGTCGTCGGGGAACCCCCCTCCCCCGCCCCCCTCCTTCCCCCGATCCGTCGTCGGGGAACCCCCCCCCTTTCCTGGTCCGTCGTCGGACCCCCCCCCTCCCCCTCTTTCAAAAGGGGGGGGAGGGGGGAGTCCGACCCCCTTCCCCCCCCCCCCCCACTTCCCTTTGGCCGCAGACCCCCCCCCCCCTTCCCCCCCTTTCGCCACGCCGCCCCCTGACTGCGGAACCCGACCCCGCCACCCTACCCCTAGTCTTCACTCTAACCCAAACCCCTAACCCTAACACCAACCAGTAGCCCCAGTCCCAAAGAGTATTCACTATTCATTACTCACTTCCCACTACTGACTGCTCGCTATTCGCTACTCACTTCTCACTACCCCCCACTTACTACTCACGGCTCACAACTCACTATCCACTACTCACTACCCACCACCCATTTCTCGCTACTCACGAATCCCTACTCGCCACTCCTTCCTCCCTACTCACTATTCACTACTCACTACCCACTATTCAATACTCACTACTCACTAAGCACTACTCACTACTCACTAATCAATACTCATTACCCACTACCCACTATCCACGACTCACTACCCATTGCCCACAAACCACTACTCACTACCCACTACTCGCTACTTCCTACTCCCTAGACAATACTGACTACTCAGTACTCACTACTCGCTACTCCCATACTCGCTACTCAATAACTCACTACTCACTCCCCGCTACTCACTACTCACTAGTCACTACTCCCTACCCACTAGTCACTACATAGTCTCTAGTCACTAGTCACAGGTGACCAGTCACTAGCCACTGGTCACTACTCAGTACCCACTACTCACTACTCACTAATCGCTACTCACTACCCACTTTTCGCTACCCACTTCTTATTACTCACTGCTCACTACTCCCTACTCACTATTCACTACTGACTACTCGCTACTCCCTAGTCGTTACTCACTAACCACTACCCACCATTCACTGCTGGCTACCCTCTACTCACTACTCACTACTCACTTCGCCCTACTCGCTCCTCACTATTCACTACTCGCTACTCCCTACTCGCTAATCACTACTCACTACCCACTGCCACTACCCACTACTCTCTTTTCATCACTACTCACTACTCACTACGCACTACGTACACCTCAGTACTCACTACTCACTACTCGCTACTCTCTACTCACTACTCACTACTCACTACCTACTACTCACTACTCACTCCAAACTACGCACTACCCACTACTCACTACTCACTACTCACTATTCGCCACCCACTACTCACTACCCACTACTCACTACCCACTACTCATTACTCCCTACTCCCTGCTCAGTACATTATTCAGTGTTCGCTACTCACTACTCACTACTCACTATTCGCCACTCACTACTCACCTATCAGTACACACTACTCACTATTCACTACTCACTACTCCCCACTCCCTACTCCCTACTCCCTACTCGCCATTCACTACCCACTACTGACCACCCAATACTCACTACTTACTACGCACTAACTCACTACTCACTACTCCCTACACCCAACTCCGTACTCCCTACACACTTTCTCTGGCGCAGAAAGGAGAAGCGGGAGAGGCCCCCCTTCCCCCGCTCCTTTTCCGGCGCAAGCTGTGGGAGGGGGGGGGGGTCCGAACCCCCCTTCCTTTTTTTCCAGCGCCAAAGGGGGGAGGGGGGGGGGTCCGGCCCCCCCCTCACCCTTTCAAGGGGGGGGGGGAGGAGGGGGTCCGGACCCCCCCCCCGTTAAGGGGGGGAGGGGGGGGGGGGGGTTCCGGACCCCCCCACTCCTTGGAAGGGGGAAGGAGGGGGGGGTTCTGCACCCCCACCTTCATTTACTGTATTCAGGGAGATCCACTGGCGCGCTTTCCCTGACTGGGGGTGTTCTCCAGTAACATGCATGTGCATTCCAGGGGCACAGAACTGGGGAGGCGCACGCAGGCCTGGGAGCGGAAGGATGGATTGTGCAAGCGTGGGCCCGGGGGGGGGTATATGGTGCGAGAGTTGAGCGCCATGGCTGACCGAGTTTGTCGGAGACCGCTCGGTTTCCTTACAACGGTCGTAGGTGAGAGTGTACATTTTGATTACATTTGCTGCGGCGTTGTTCGATGTGGCGCCCTGCCTGCATGGCCAGTTGCTGGGCAACCCGCGCTCACTCTGCCAAGCGGCCTGGGCGCACGCTGGCGGCAGATCAGCCACAGCCCGCCGCTCCACCAAACGACGGCCCCGCGAATGACGGTTGGCAGTCCATTGCGCACGTCCAGGATGCAGATCCTTGCATCCGTTCTTCCTCCGCTTCCTCCTTCTCCTCCTCCGCTGCCTGTCGTCTCCTCGTCTGCATCCCCTTCTTTCCCCCTTCTCCCCGGCCTCCTCGCCCAGTTTCTCCACCCCCTCCGCGTCCCCGCACTGGGTCCGAAGTTACGCATTGGGCCCAGATTCAGGTCTGTGCAGCCCGTCGCTGTTGCTACTGGATCGTGGAGTGCACGCCGCTCCCTTGTTTTTTTGACGGGGCGCTGCAGAATCGGCACGTTTGCGTTCAATCAAGGGCGCTCGGCGTCGACAGCATGGCTCCAGCACGGCGAGATTTTTGAATGTAAGGAACAGTTGTTGTGATGGCCCCGCAAGGCCAGCCCCAGCTCGTACGCAGCGAGGCTGCACTGGTTTGAACACAGATCCGATCTCGAATTCCATTCCTTGCTCCTGAGATATCCGTCGCTTCGGTTTTGTCTGAAGCGTGGGCCACGGGACCTCTCGTTCTCTTTCCCAGCGCCTGTTTTTCATCCGGATTTGTTTTTGCTGACGGCTCTGGGGCCCGAAACCAGCTTCCAAACGCTGAATTGGTGACAAATGTCCGTCTTGATTGGTTCGAGGCCCCATTGTCAGTGTCCTCTCGGTTTCCCCTTCCTGCCTCCTTTCCGCGTCCTCCGCCCCCTCCCCCTCTTCTGAAGCTGATGCGGCTGGGTGGTGCTGCGTTCTCTCTCTTCTGCCCTTGCTAGTCATTGACCGTGCCCCTGCTTCTCCTCTTACCATCTTCCATTCGGACACTTTCCTCTGCCTCTCGCAACGAGATGCGGGCATGCTGCGTTGTGATCATCTCGCCGCGTGGTGCAGCTGCGCGCGCCCGAGGGCTTCCTGGGGTCAAAGAAGGATCGAGGAGGATCGAGGAGGATCGAGGATCGAGGAGGATCGAGGAGAATCGAGGATCGACGAGGATTCTATCATTGAGCGTTGTGCGCGGAGCGGCAACTGCCTGCCAGGCCACAGACTCGAGGCACGAGCGTCAGCCCCGCTGGGCCCGGTCGCGCTGGGCCCGCGGGCGCATGCTTTCAGGTGCCTCGGGCTGGCGGCCACGACCTGTCCACCTCCTCCTCCTCCTCTTCCTCCTCCTCCTCCTGCTCCTGCTCCTCCTCCTCCTCCTGCCCGGTCGCGCTGGGCCCGCGTCCGCGGCCGCGGACGCATGCTTCAATCTGGTTTTGATCATCGAGCGCGTTGCGTCCCAGACAGACCGCGTCGACGCGTTTTCTGATCGGCTTCCAGTCCGGTCGAATTCTGCCATACAGTTTCAAGCGAAGTAGAAGCCAGGAGTGGTGTCAGCAGTGTCGCCGATGGGGCCATCGCGACAAGAAACACGGGCACGAACACGCAAGCAGGAAACAGGACAGGCACGATGATCCCAATGGGGGCCATGCTGGATTCAGAAGTCGCCGGGAGATTTTGATCAGTTCCCTCGTGGAGAGGCGGGTGCGAGGGTACCCGTGGAGCATCTGGAAGGCACCCGCGGGGTGTCCAGAAGGTATCCTTGGAGTGCCCGGGATGAGGCGTCCAGAGGCTCTCGAAGAGCCGAGTCCCCGACGCCCCACGGATACAGTGGAAACCCATGCCAAGAAACGCCCTGCTTGCCTCTATGGTGCCATGGGGTCCTTGGGATTCGATGGTTTCGCAATGGGAAGCGTGGCATTCCCACACCAAAGATCCATTGACGTCCTGGGGTCTCAGGGTTGGGTTTCTTGTGGAAGGCTTCTTGTGGTCGAGCACCCACTGTGCCTTCCAAACGTTCTCGCGATGCCATCGCGAGGGCCGCGAGCGTCCAGACCCGTCGGTCAGACTCGCTGCTAGGGGAGCCAGGGGGCGCGAGGGGTTGGCAGACGGAAGACAGGGGGGATGAGGGGTGGGGTGATACCGAGGCAGAGGGGAGGATTGGGAGGAGGAAAAGGAGGAGGGCGAGGGGACAGGATGGGGAGGAAGAGGAGGAGGGGGAATGGACGAGAAGGACTTCCGCCTAGCTGCCATGTGAAGGTCAGGTACACCAACTTCTGACAAGGTGCAGCACATTGCGATCGAGGAGGCAGGACGAGGAGGAGGGTGAAGGTGGAGGACGATGACCGAATGGAGGATGAGGGGGGAGAGGGATTCGCTGTGTGCTAGAGACCGCTGCCCCGAACAAGACAGCGCGACGACCGCGGCGACGAGACAGCCAGTGAAACAACAACCACCACCAGCAACATTGACGCCAACGACAATCAACAACCAATGGCAAAAAACAGTCAACAACCACCGACAACACCAGCAACCACCAGCCGACACCAACACCAACGCCGAACAACAATTGAGGCAAACAACAACCGCCGACCAAACTGGCAACCACCAGAACCAACGCAACCAGCACGACTACCAACGGCAGCCTACGCTGCAGCCGACAAAGCACTACAACCACCGTCGCGAGCTCCACACAACTGGGGCCTCTCTGAGCATAAAATCAAGGCCCGTGTGGTAGAACCGCACTTAACTTACAAAACCTGTGTCTCGACAGTATTTGCCCAGTCGGCCCACTTTGCACATCGGAGCTGGCTGGGCGCGATCGCCACACATCGGTTTAAATCGGCTTGCCGTCAGCATAGCTATCTAGCTGTGGACTTGGACGCCTGGCCGTACGGTCTTGCGTACACTTCAATATCCACCTGCATCTGGCAATTCGGCCACAGTGCCAGCACCGCATTCTGGGTTACAAGCGTTCAAGAAGGGAAGGGGGCCAGCTGGGGGCTTGTTAGGGCAGAAGGCTTGAATTCTTGGTACGTGTTCCCACTCGTGGGCCCTTCTTGGGGCCGTCTTTGGGTCCTCTGAGGCAGTCTTGCGCGCCTCTAAGGCAGTCTTGCGGCCCTCTTGGGGTCCTTGGTTTGGAAACCCACGCTTTGGTGTCTGAAGTCGCACTGAGGCTTGGTGTTCGTGGCCATTCTGGGGCATCCCTGGGTAATTGTTGGTGATATGTCGGGCCTCCGGGGCTACCTTGGAGCCGCACTTTGACCTCGTGTTCACACACCAGAGCTCCAGGAACAATCTGTGGAATAGCCTTCGGGAATCCGTATGATTCTGACCGATTTGGCCCCCTTGGAAGTCCTGTGTGGGCACCTCTTGGCGGCCTCTGGGGGCCGTCTTGCGGCCCTTCTGGGGCCTCTTTTGATGGGCCTGTTTTCCACCACCACCACCACTATAAGTTGGAGGGGGGAAGGAGATGGAAGATGAGGAGGAAGAAGAAAAAGAGGAGAGGAGGAGGAGGAGGATGAGGATGAGGAGGAATGAGAAGAAGACGCAGATAATGAGAAATAATAAGAAGAGGAAGAGGAATAATATGAGAAGAAGAAGAAGAGGAGGAGGAGGAGGAGGAGAAGAAGAACACGACGAGGAGGAGGAGAAGAAGACGAAGAGGAGGAGGAGGAGGAGGAGGCTGGTGGTGGTGGTGGTGGAAGACATGCCCACCATCTTTGTAGTGCTGGACCGTCCTTGGGGCCCTCAGGGGCCGCCTCGGGCTCCCCCCGAGGCCATCGCCGGCCCTGTTGGCGTGCTCGCTGGGGCAGTCCTGGGGCGATCCTGGGGCAGTGTTTGGGCCTCTCCTGGGGGACCTTTTGGGGGATCCCGGGCCTCCTCGCCAACGAGTGACATGACCTTGGGCGTTCCTACGATGCTTGGTCGATTTGGCCCCCTGGGAGGTCCTCTGCGGGCACTCCATGTACCTTTTGTCACCGGCCCTGGGCCCTCCTGGGCTATCCTGGTTCCTCCAGAGGTCGTCGACGGCTCTCGTTTAGATTTCGCGGGGGCTCCGAGGTCATCTTGGAGCCGCATGCGATCAACAATTCAAAGCGCATGACAAGTATAACGTATCTTGCAGAATATTCTTCGTTATTTGATTGATTTGCACCTTCGGAGTTCCTCTGTGGGCGGCCTCTTGGGACCGTCCAGGGGCCCTTGTGGCGCCTGGGTGGAGGAGGAGGAGGAAGAGGAGGAGGAGGAGGAGGAGGAGGAGGAGGAGGAGGAGGAGGAGGAGGAGAGGGAGGAGGAGGAGGAAGGAGAAGAAGAGGGAGGAGGAGGATGGGAGGAGGGGGAGGGGAGGAGGAGGAGGAGGAGGAGGAGGAGGAGGAGGAGGAGGAGGAGGAGGAGGAGGAGGAGGAGGGGGAGGAGGAGGAGGACGAGGAGAGAGGAGGACGGAGGAGGAGGAGGAGGAAGAGGAGGATGGAGTGGGAGGGAGGGAGGAACGAGGAGGAGGAGGAGGGGAGAGGAGGAGAGGAGGAGGAGGAGGGGGGATGAGGGAGGAGGAGGAGGGGGAGGAGGATGAGGGAGAGGAGGAGGAGGAGGAGGAGGAGGAGTGCGCAGGAGGAAGGGGGATGAGGACAAGATGATGATGATGATTACGATGATGATGATGATGCGGAGGAGGAGGATGATGCTGATGCTGGTGCTGATGCTGATGCTGATTGTGATGCTGCTGTTGTTGCTGCTGCTGATGAGGATGATTAGATGCTGCTGCTGATGATGCTGATGATGATGATGATGATGATGATGATGATGATGATGATGATGATGATGATGATGATGATGATGATGATGCTGATGCTGATGATGATGATGATGATGATGAGGATGATGATGATGCTGATGACGATGATGATGATGATGATGATGATGATGCTGGTGATGATGATGATGATGCTGCTGCTGATGATGATGCTGGTTCTGCTGATGATGCTGCTGATGATGATGATGAGGATGATGGTGATGATGATGACAGTGAGGCTGATGATGCTGTTGATGACGATGTTGAGGATCAGGATGAATATTATGCTGATGCTGATTCTGCTGAGTCTGCTGATGCTGATGCTGATGCTGATGCTGATTATGCTGATGATGATACTGCTGATGATGATGGTGATGATGATGATGCTGCCGATGCTGCTGATGATGATGATGCTGCTGCTGATGCTGATGATGACGATGCCGAGGAGGATGAGGAGGAGTAGGATGAGGATGAGGATGAGGATGATGATGATGATGATGATGATGATGGTGCTGATGACGATGCTGATGATGCTGATGATGCTGATGATGGTGGTGGTGATGGTGATGGTTGTGGTGGTGGTGATGATGATGAAGATGATCATGATGCTGATGATGGTGATGATGCTGATGATGCTGCTGATGATGATGATGCTGATGACGATGCTGATGCTGATGATGATGAGGAGGAGGAGGAGGTGGAGGGG
>CAUYUJ010017171.1:1035219-1068108 GCA_963575745.1 Prorocentrum cordatum | reverse complement strand
GGAAGAGGAGGAGGAGGAGGAGGAGGAGGAGGAGGAGAAGGAGGACGAGGAGGAGGGAGGAGGAGGAGGAGGAGGAGGGGCGAGGGGGAGGAGGGGGAGGAGGGGGAGGAGGAGGAAGAGGAGAAGGAGGCGGAAGAGGAGGAGGAGGAGCAGGAGGAGGAGGAGGAGGCGGAGGAGGAGGAGGAGAGGGAGGGGGAAGAGGGACGAGGAGAAGGAGGAGTTTTATCCAGACGGGGCCACAAGCGTGCGCAGGCGACGCAAACAGACTCAGGCAGACGCCTCACACGAAGGAAGAAGCTCGGGCACCTCCCAAAGGGAGTGCCACACGAGGACGGGTCAGGAGGCCACCCCTACTCGGCGCGAACATCATCGACCACGACCAAGCCCCCGAAGGTGGCGTCGATGACGACCTCGCCGAATGGGCGTGGCCTCAGCTGACCCTTGTCAGTCGGCAGCAGCGGCCACCCAGTGCGAGGGTGGAGGCCCTCCCAAAGACGGTCCAAGCGCGAGCGCGTCTTGGGGGGCACTCCACCGTGGCAAGGTTGCGCCAGCAGCTGCGCATTCTCGCTCGAGTGCGCACCGCAGCTGGCACAGAAACCGCACTGGCCTACGTGCCAGACGCGGTGGCCCCCGCGTGGGGCACACGCGGGGGGGTCGACTGCCTCGCGGTGCCGAGCCACGCGGAAGCACCTCGCGCACCTGACGCCGCCCGTGGGCGCGGGCACAGGCACATGCGCGCCTGGGGGCGGCTCCGTGTCCGCCGGGAGGGCGGGCGTCGGTCCTCGTCTCTGCGCCCGCCGCAGCTGTCCGTGGCGAGGTGCCGACTGCGATTCGGGGCCGACAGCCTGCAGAGTCCTGGCCAGGATCTTGGCCACACACGTGACCAGCTTAGATGATCGCTGCACGCGCGCGCTCGCCTCGGCATCCGACGGATGCAGAGCAGCGCCCACGCGAGCGCCAGCATCTGCGTGGTGGTTTCCCCACCGCGCGACCGCACCCAGCTCCTGCTCGTCGTCATGACGGCGGCGGGCGTGGCCCTTGACTTTCAGAACCTCCCCCCCCAGGTCGTCCGCCCGATCCCATATGTGAGACCACGCGTCAGCGCCCTCGCACGTGGCACCCGTGGTCTCGAAGCGGCCACGCTGGAAGCTCGTGTCGACCCATTCGCAGTCCGTGTGGTAGCGAAGGGGGCCGAGCGAAACATGCGTGATATACATGAGCAGGTCGTACGCTTCAGACAAGTCCGAAGCCTGGTGTAAACCAGGCAGCAAGCCGCACAGGGACGCCACAATTCTCCCTTGGGCGTCAAGCTGCACTGCACACCAGCCCGCACGACTGAGGCGCTGGTCGCCCTGCACCAGCGACGCACACGAGCCGTCGCCGAAGGCCTCGCCTTCGAAGTGGCCGTCCAGCGGACGCTTGGGCCAGCGGACGAGGAGAGAGAGGGACGGGCCAAGCACCCAAGGCCGAGGGTCGGGGACCAGGCCATGCCTCCAGAGGGCCCAGTCGGGGTGCTCGCGGGGCCCCGACCTCACGGAGGGGGGGAGGTCGTACTCTCGCACGAACTGCCATGTGGCCAGGCACTCGCCCGCGATCCACGCGGCGAAGGTGCCTGGGCAGCATCCAAACAGGGGGCACGACGGATCGGTCGTCAGACCATGTCGAAACTTCCGAGCCTGGTCCCAGATCCCGTTCGCAGCAATCGCACGGAGACTGGCCTGGTGCCGAGGGCCGCACGATCCGTCGCAGAGCCTGTGAAGGGGAAACAAATCGGGACGGTGAGAGAGGCCCGACATATACTCGCAACACCTGCGAGCACGATCCATCAGCCAGTCCTCGATAGCAAATCGGACAACGTGCAGCACTGAACGGGGGCATAGACGAGCGAGGTCGATTTTATCCCCCTCGTGGGTTAAAAGCATGCGCACCCCTGGGCCGAGCCTCCACCCGATCCGACGGCAGCTGGCGACGGCGGCAGAGATCGGGCCCTTGACAAGGGGCCAGTCGCTTTTGGACGGGTCGGCCAAGCAAGCGGCCTCAGAAGCAAGCATCGGCCTGGCAATCGAGCCCCGAGGAACCCGCGAGGACCAAATCGCTCGAGCCAGCAAGAGAATGGGCCCTGCCGTGCATGCATTGGCGGGGTCCGCCGACCACGGGGAGGCAGGGGCGAGGTGGAGGTCGACGTCAAGGGAGCGACGAGCTGTGTGCACAAACAGGGCCGAGTAAGCTGCTCGCCTCATCGGTTCGATCCCGCTCCACGCCCTCCCAGCCACCTCCCACTCCCCAACATCCCGCTGGGGTCAGCCCGAGGCTGACCAGCTGCCGTGTTCTCCCTCGAGCCGCGCGGAGCACACGAATGCGTGCAGCACGGCGCAGGACAGTGGCAGTGCGCTTGGCTCGCGTGCTCACTCCCGCACGGCGCCCGCCGGCGAAGTCGATGCCCAGGTTCCTCGCCGAGCTCTTGAGCTTGCCGCGCAGGGGGCGGCAGCGTCGCGTGACCTCGCGACCGCAGTCGGACGAGTTGGACAGCACCACGCCCTTGCCGTCGTTGACGACGAGCCCGTCCGCCGAGAGGTCGTCTCGAATCCTCTTGTAGGCTGCGCTGACGTTGGCCGCCACGACTTTGGGCAGCCCGACCTTGCTGAGCTGAATGTCGTCGACAGCGTTGCCCGCGTCAACTGCGCGGAGCGCCGCGATCTCGCCCACCCGCGGGACGAGGAAGATGCGCATGCAGAGGCCGGCGAAGCTGCAGCCTGCCATCACTCCGCGCTGCGGGCTGCACCAGCCCATGGCGACGCCGCCCACTGTGACCAGCCTCGGCAGGGCGTGCAGCCTGACGAGCATCCTCAGTAGCATCACGTTGACGCCCATGGCGCGGGCGCGCAAGACCAGCAGCGCCCACGGGGTGTGCTCGTAGGCCTTGGAGAGGTCCATGGGCACCGTGCAGGACGCCTGCCTGCGGTGCGCCGCCGCCTCTGCGTTGGCCGCCTGGACCCACGCGCACGTCTCACAGCTCTGGACAGCCGTGCCGTAGACGTAGTCCCTCTGGTCGCTGGCCCAGCGGGCGCCGAGCGTGCCGCGCGTCCAGCGCGCGAAGGGCCTCAGGGAGCCCGCGAAGAGCCCGATGGTGCGGAACCCCGACTCGGCCTTCGGGATGAGCGCCATCTGCAGCACGGCCAGCGCCTTCGGCACGTGATCGAGGGCCAGCATGCGCCGCCAGACCGCCGTCAGGGCCACCAGCGCGCCGTCCGACAGGAAGGCGACGTGCCGCGGGTGAAAGGCGTCGCCCCCCAGGCCCGCGATGCGCGGGAAGGAGTGGCCCACCTGCCGTAGCTCATCGGGCGTCGGCAGAGGGGGGGCGTCGCCAAGCTCCCTGGGCCAGCGGATCGCCTCCAGCCCCTCGCCCTGGCTCCATAGGGCGTGCCACGGGCTGATGGCCGCGCCCGCCGCCTCCTGCGCCGTCTGCAGCCCCGCAGCTGGCGACCAACGTGCCGCCGCCCATGGGGCTGGCTCGCGGATCCAGCGAAACGCCTTGCGCATGCCATCCGCTGCGGTGGCGTCGCGCGCCCAGTCGAGCCAGGCCTTGTTGCGCCTGTGCGACGCCCCCCCTGCTGCAGTCACCGCCTGACGGCGCAGGAGGGCCAGCAGCTCGTCGCACTCGACGTCGGGGAAGCGATGCAGGCGTCGCGCCAGCCGCCGCCAGGTGCGCCACGCCGTCTGCTCGCAGCCAGGGACGGGTGGCTTGAAGCGCAGCAGCTCCACCTGCAGGCCCCTCGCATGAGCCCGCGCGGCCTGCCCCCCCAGCCCGCAGCAGCCGCCGCTCCTGCACCCTGTCCGCCAGCCAGCCCCAGTGCGCGTCGGCTGGGTCTGGCCGCTCGGTGGGCTGCCAGCTGCTGGAGCGGTGGCGCTCCAGCTGCGTCTGGACCAGCTTCACGCCCTCGCTCCTGCCGTTGTACATGGTGGCCTCGCGCGTGCCCTCCAGGTCGAAGTGCCTCAGCATCTCGTCCTCGTACCTGTCCAAGACCTTCGCACAGGCGGCCTCGAGGCCCGCGGGCGTGGTAACTGAGTCCAGGTCGGCATGAACGTCAGCCCAGTCTGGTCCAGGCAGCTGAGGCCCGGTCAAGGCCTGGGCAGGGAAAGCGCGGTCCTTGTGCACCCGCGTCACCAGCCCGCCAGGCCCGGGCAGCGCCAGCTGCAGGAGGACCGCGCGGTGCGTCCTGACGTCGAAGCAGTCGCACCTGCTGACGCTCTGGGCGGGCGTGTCCGCGTCCACGCAGAAGTAGTCGAGCTCCCGCGCCGACGTCGCCGTGATGCAGGTAGCCTCCCCCGAACACGCCAGCCGTGCGCCCACGGCAGGGAGCAGGTGGGCCTCATTCGCTACGTCAGGCAGCATGTTCCAGTCGGCCCCCACGACGAAGGGGCGACGCATGGCCTTGATGACTGAGCCCAGGTTGGTGAGCATGTCCAGGTTGAAATCGCTCAAGTCCTGGGGACGTCCACTGGAGAGCGAGAAAGGGCCAGGAAATTATGTTTCACGCAAGCGAAGAACAGCAACATATTTTATTGTCTTTTGGTCCACATAGGAACACAGTGTTGTCGCGCTTGTTTTTCTTATGCGCATAAAATGCTATGCGTCCGAACCTTCGTTTTTATTGCCATCGATGTGCATGCCGAATAGATACTACACACCATACGTGTATCTTATTTACATTGCAATCATCATACATGTGTATCTTATTTACATTACATTGCACCTCGCCTTGCAATCATCATACGTGTATCTAATTACTTCACTTAGGTATCTTCCGAACCCCCACATATAGCAAGGGGCGGTGGGCCTCCCTGTGGGGCACGATCCGCGCGCGGGGTGCGGAGCTCGCGGGGCCAGCAAGGGGGCCCTCGGAGCCTCGGGCCCCTGGGGCGGCGGCGGCGTGCCGAAGCGCGTAGCGCACGGAATGCGCCCAGAAGTGCCGAAGCGCGCAGCGCTTGGAATACAGCGGCGGCAGCGGGGGGGGGGTGAGGAAGGGGGTTTTCTCTAAAGGGCTCCGAGAAACTGGCCCTCTGAGATTCGCGCGAGCTGTGCCCTCCGAGCCCGAAGGCCTCTGATGGCAAAAAACTGGATGCACAAGACAGGGCGCATTCCTCTCCATCCTTCCCCTCCCTCCTCACGTCTCTCCTCCCCGCGCCCCAAGGGCCGCCCCAACGGGCTCGTAGGGCCCTCGTAGGGCCCGAGTTCTACGCTTCAGGTGCGGCGCTGCTGCTTCTGGAGCTTCAGGTTTTCTTTCTGGAGCTTGCGATTTTCCTTCTTGAGCTCTACGTTAGACCGCCTGAGAAGTACGAGCGATGCAGCCTTCTTGATGAGGCGATCCTCGAGGCGGCACCTCGCCTTCTGAAGCGCCTTGATCAGGATACTCCTCGCCTTGATCTTCTCCCACAGCTCCCCGCGCGAGAGCTGCTTCGCCATCTTCAGCGACTGGCCGTGGTGAGCTGGTGAGCACCGTGGGGAGTACCGATGGGACCGATGCCGATATGCCTCCGACAAGGCGACGCGTCGCCGAAACCCTCCTTGGGCACGAGTGGCTACGGAATCAACGGCAATGCAGTTTGAGGATGTCTCAGGCGAAATCGTTCCCTTGGGGATCGCGATTTGCATTTCACCCCGATGACGTTTTCTTGACCTCTCGTTTCGGGCTGAGGAGCCCCCCGACGAAATCGTCATTTAGGGCGACGCGAGTGGGGATGTCTCAGGCGACACCGTCAGGTTGGTAAACCTTATGCGCCGTTTAAGACTGAGCACGTTCCTGAACATCTTGTCCAGTGAAGATGTCTCAAGCGAAGTCGTCTTCTGTGGGGAACCTGGGAACCTGGCGGCGCTGGCAATGAAGTGCATTTCTTATTTTCGGCTTCGCAAACTCGAATCTGACCTAGAATATATCCGCCCAGAAAAGGCAGTAATCATGTGGCCCTGAACACCACTACGCTGTACCCCATCATGCCCGAGAAAATGGCTTGGTGCATTTTGTAGGCCTTGCCGAAGAAAACCGCAACTTCAGCCACAGCGTGTTCAAATTAAATCCTCGAGCGAGGACGTGGCCCGCATGCTGCCAGCAAAAGATGACACACATATTTGGATAATCAATGCGCTGGCTGAACTCGCGCACTCAAGCAGCGGCGACCTCACCATCGGGCCCCTCGGGGGCGCCGTCGCCGTCCAAGCGGGCCTTCTTGGCCGCGGGCTCCCCGCTGCCGCCGTCCTCCAGCGGAGCAAGAGTTGCTGGGGGCTCGGCAGCGCTGGCGGTCACGAGCGGAGGCCGCGTTGCCTCCGACACGTAATTCTCTGCAGTGAATTCAAAGCTGCCGTTCTTCCTCAGGTCTGGCACCTTGATCAAGACATTGGAAGTCGCAGCCGGCCTGAAAATCACTTCGAGCACCTTCTTGACCTTTTCGCTCACGTCGACCCCGTCGCCGAACACCAGCGTCGGCGTCGACGAGGTAACCTCGCGAACGTCCCAAGCTGGAGGAACTGCAACCTTCGGCCGGTGCACTGACACAGCATAGACGCTGCCGTTCTCCATTTCGATCTTGCCGAGTAAGAAGCCTTTGGATGCGACGGTCTGCGCCGCAATGGTCTTCTCCTCGGCGTCGCTGCCCACGAGGGCCGCCACGACCATGCCTGGAGGCCCGGAACGTGGGTTGGGGCAGTCTTGGGGCCCTCTCGGCGCCATCTTCGGGCCCTCTTGGGCCCTCCCTAGGGCCCTCAGAAAGGTCCAAGAGGGGCCCAAGAGCTCTAGAGGGTCCAAGAGGGCCCCTCAGAAGGGTGAGTCCAAAGAGGGCCCCAAGACGGCTCCAAGAGGGCCCCAAGAGGGTCCCAAGACGAACTCTGTTGGTCTGGGTTGCCATTCCTACATTCCGCTGGAGGCTTCTGAGGGGCCCTCCAGGCCCCCCCAAGAGGCTCCAAGAAGGCCCCAAGAGAGTCCCAAGAGCTCTAGACAAACTGCGGGGCAACGAATTCTCCAACCCAAACGCATGTGCTCCAATCTTACCCCACGGGAGGGCCCCAAGAGGGGCCTCAGGAGGAGCCCCCCTGCTGTCAAAGTTGTTGCGGACCTGACCCGACCCCCAGTCCTGGGAAAGCAAGTCGGACGTTGCCCTGGTTGGCCTCGAAGTCGATGAAAACCTTGCCGCTTTTGACCTCCTCCTGCTTCAGAAGGACACCCGCTGACGATAGGGCGCCCTCGGCGATCTCGGAGTAGCATGCCGACTCAACGGCCGTAGACAAGATGTGACCGACGAAGTTGGGAGACGCCAGGTGGACGTGGTTGGGGTACTCCTTCATGCTCTGGATCTTGGCCACCAGCGCCTTGGTGGAGCAGTCCTGTTGGGCGACAGGTTTCAGGAGGTCGAATACTCGTTGTGGCGACGGTGACCTGTCCTGCTCCAGCTGGGCGAACTCCGTGATCAACTGGGGCTTGTCAGAGGCGCCCTCGCCCTTCGTGTTTCTCATCTTCTTGCCAAGCTTTGCTCTGAGGTCAGTAATGCTGAGAAGGTTGGCCTGCATCCTGGGCAAGCCAGCGTCCTTGGGCGCCAGCCCTTTCTCGAACTCAGGATTCGAGAAACTGGCGATCGTGCCAGCCCAGTGCAGAATCCAAGCATCCATCTCGGCCTCGTCGCACGCCAGGAACTTCGAGTCGGACTGAGCCAGGGCTGCAAGCACGGACGAGTGCCTACTGACGTACTTCAGCAAGCCGTCCAGTTTCTCAGCGACAGCGGCGTCGTGACCAGATGCGCTCTTGCCTTCCGTCTTGAGAATGTCCGACACCTCCATGAGGATGCACGCGATCTGCGTGGCCCTGTGGTCCATGAACTGCTTGACTTTGGAAGGAGTGTCCCACATCGTCTTCCGTGTAGCCAGCGGCGCATCATCGGCAGACTCAGGAGGCGACCAGAACTTGGAGTCCGCATCCGCGATGGCGCTCGCAAAGCACATCGTGTCCGACGGGTAGCCGCAATTCACTTGCGCCAACACGGACTTGACGACCAACCGCAACGCCTCAGCAACGCCATTGCACTCGGACGTCCACTGCAGACCAAGATCCTCCTGCAGATTCCAGAGGCAAGTCGCCGCATCCTTCACCACTGCATTCGTCCTAGGAGTCAACTTCATTTCCGCCGCATGGGAGGAGTACGTGAACGGATTCTTCTTCGTAAAGTCAATGACCTGGTTCACGAACTCTGGGTTCTCGCGCAGAGTCCGCTGCCGCGGCAATTCGTCAGCTGCCACTGCAGGTGAATCATCATCACCATCATCGTCGTGGCCCGTCTTGCTCTTGCCCCTGCCAGCGCGGCCTCTGCCTGTCTTGTTGGCCTTCGCGGCGCAGCCGACCATGTAGGAAACCAACGGGCCGATCTTCTTGAACACTCGGACGCTAACGCCTGCGCCAGTAGCATCTTCCAAGTCAACCTCGAGGACTTCGGCGTTTACCTCGTACTGCTGCTCAGTGCCCTTCCCCTTCAATTTCTTCGTTTTCCCTGGCCTCGCCTCGACGGCGCCGCGGTAGAGCTGGGGGAAATGGTCGGGCGTCTTCACCAGACAAACCTTGCCGTCGATGCCGAGCTGGACAATGCGGTCCCACATCGCCTCCAGCTGTTCTGCAGTCGGCGTCGTGTCTTTGACCTTGCACGAGCGCCTCAGCGCGTCTGCGGCGTAGTCCACGAGAGGTGCCTTACTTCCATTGCCAGCCGCCGCCTCAGGAGTCCCCCTTCAGCTCCTTGAGCGAGTTGAAGTCCTGCTCGGTAGGCTCCAACAGGCGCTTGATCTTTTCCATGCCACTCGACTGCGTGCCATCACCAATGTATATGGAGACGTCGGAGTTCGGCACAATGAATTTAAGCGTGGACAGGATCGCCGACGTGCGCCCTGGCGACCCGCGCCCCAGCTGCCGAAGCGTGAAATCGTTGAGCACGAAAATCGAGTCGCGAGAAGTCTCCTTGATCGCCAGGAACTTGCAGGAGCGCTGGCAGAACTTCAAGTAGCGATCCCACACTTCGCCTTTTGCATCACCGAAGAAGTCGCATGCTTTGTCGAACGGCAGGAGCTTTTTGAAGCAAGGCGTCGGTCTCGAATTCAGCCATTCCTTGCGTTTCTGATAATAGCCCTTCTGGCTGCCATCAACATCTCTCGACACTATTCCGTGCTTTTTGCGGTAGCACTCCCAGCTCTTCTTGTGCTCGTCGGCCTTCCGATATTATTGGATGTGGCTGACGATGGGCCCTTTCCCCACCAGCTGGTTCCCTAAGTCCACCAAGTACAAAATCACCATGTTCGGCGTGTCGTGCCTGAAGATCGTGACATCGCGCACCTGGCCCTCGATGGTGCGCTTGACGTTCTCAACGTCTGGAGAATCCTCGAAGGCTCCGTACGCAGCCTCTTTGAGGGTGGCACCGCTCACGACCCACAAGCGTTCAGGGAACTGAGCGGATGTATTCGATGCAATCACCCAGGTTTCGCGACGGACGCCACGCAGCACGCCGTCCTTGATTATTCCCTCCTTGTAGTCTTGGTAAGTATCTTCCTCGCATCTGTCGTTGAGCTCGTGGCGCTCGAATATCTTCTGGCCAGGAGAACGAGAGTCGAAGTAGGGTCTGGTCACCACGCATTCTTTGTTGATCACCCGCTCATCCCATATTTTGTCCTGTAAGGAGCGCCCTGTGAGGCCTGGGTACATGGTTTTGATGTCAACGTGAGCCTCCGCATCGGCAGAACTCGCCATGTCTCGAATGGTGACGCGATGAAGCAGAACGGTTCTCAGTGCGAAAAGGCGCCAGATGAACGAACTTGAGCAAAAAATGCTACGACGCTCCATGGGTGCAACGTTGTTTTGAAGTTGTTTCGGTGCCCGCGGGCATCACAATACCGGCCCTGGGACCACGGCCAGGCCCCTCGAGGACCTCGAAATCCAAGTTTGAAGGTCCCGCAAGGGCTGCCGAAGCCTCAAATATTTGATTTCGAATGCCTCGCAGAAGCCCCCAAGACGGCCCCGAGAGGGCTCCAAGACTTTTTTCGCCCTGCCGAAATCGTGGCGCGACGGACGAGACATGCTTCGCATTTGTGAGAACACGTGGTTTTCAGCCAAGAGGCCTCCAAGACGCCCAAGATGATGGCCTCCAAGACTGCCAAGATGGCCTCCAAGATGCCGCCAGGACGGCCAAGATGGCCTTCAAGATGGCTCCAACATGCCTCCAAGACGGCCCAAGCTGCACCTAAGACTGCCTTAGATGTGCCCGCCCACGGTGTGATGCGTCTGATATTTCTATCGCTTGTGGCGAGCTCTCCAAACACAGCATAGCACGTGTGTGAATATTTTATCGTCTGTGGCGAGCTCTCTAAACACAGCATAGCATATGTGTGAATATTCTATCGTCTGTGGCGAGCTCTCTAAACACAGCATAGCATATGTGAATAGTTTATCGTCTGTGGCGAGCTCTCTAAACACAGCGTAGCATATGTGTGAATATTTTATCGCCTGTGGCGAGCTCTCTAAACACAGCATAGCATATGTGTGAATAGTTTATCGCCTGTGGCGAGCTCTCCAAACACAGCATAACATGTGTGTGAATATTTTATCGTCTGTGGCGAGCTCTCTACACACAGCATAGCATGTGTGTGAATAATTTACCGTCTGTGGCGAGCTCCCTAAACACAGCATAGCATATGTGTGATTTGTTTTATCGTCTGTGGCGAGCTCTCCAAACGCAGCATATCAACTATGTGAATATTCAATCGCTTCGCTCATTCCGCCTGCCCATATTGTAGCATCGCTGGCGCTTGCTTGCGTGCTCGGGGGGTCATTCGGCTGCCTCCTGGGGCTGCTTGGGTGCCTCTTGGGAGCCTCTGAGGAGCCTCCTGAAGCCCTCTGGTGGGGGCCTCTTGAGGCTTCTAGTGGCCTCTTGGGTCCTCCTGGGGGCTTCCTCCTACTCCTGCTCCTGGCTCTGGTCCTGGTCCTGCTCCTGCATCTCCTCCTCCTCATTACCAGGGACCTCGAGTGACGCTCTCGACATCAATCTTTCAGCACGCCAATGCGATCACTCCAGCACGAATGGCGCTGCGCAACACCTGCAAATATGTCCAACTATGAGCCTGGCCAAATGCGCTGGCACATCTAATTTCAAGCGCCGTGCGCGCGCACACACTTCGTCCAAGCACCCCGAGTGGGCGATCAGGCCACATGCCGCGCACGCAGAGTCGTCTGCCTTGACCCGTTCATGACACACGTTGCACAAAGCTGCACCGAAAAAGAGATCACTATCCACCACTCCCCGAGCCTTCCTGATGAATCTGAAGGCTGAGACCACCTGTTCTGGCATCCTCTCCCTCATATCTCTCGGCTTGGCCATCCTGACAGTTGTGTGGAACACGGGGGAGCAACGATCGCCTGGCGGCAGTCGGCGATCTTCGGGTCTCGACGGGCGGTGCTTGTAGACCGCGCGCATGTCAGAGTCGACCCGAATCCTCTGGGGAGCACAACGAATCCTACCTCGGGACCCTCTTGGGCCATCTTGTGGCCGACATAATTTTCACGGGGGGAGGGCCCAACGTGTTCTGGGGAGGGTGAACAAATCCAAAATCATTTCCCATGGCTCCTCCTGAACAATCTTTCTGCCCTCCTGGAGCCCTCTTGGGATTATCCCAGAGCCCTCTTAGAGCCCCTGCTGAGGGCCCACAACCCTGGGTTGGAGCCCTCTTGGGGGCCTCTGGAGCCGACTCGGGACCGTTGCCGTCGTCGTCGGGCGTCCGTGCGTGGCCGTTGCCGTCGTCATCGGCGTCGTCGTCGCCGCCGCCGTTGCCACTTGAAAAACAGAAAGTCAGGAATTCCATGTTTTTCAAGTTGCTCCAAGCGTGTGGGAGGTGTCGTCGTCGTCGTCGTCGTCGTCGTCGGCGGCGTCGTCGGCCAGCGGCGGCGGCGGCGACGGCGACGGCGTGACAGAGGCGATGGGCCCTTGCAGCCTGGTCCCCATCGGCTCCAAGAGGGCCCCAAGGGGGCCCCAAGAGGGCCCCAAGAGCGGTCACCTTGGATCATCATTACTCCGAACTCCCAGGGTTCCATCGCCCCTCTCCGAGGTCGACGTCCTCCCAGTACCACCAGTCCAGCGAGGTCGCATGCGCCCCTGCTACCACGCTGGCCACGGAGAAGAGGGACACGCACTTGTTCGTTGGTTCAGGCACGACGTGACCGCCAGACATCAAAGACTCCAGAAGGCTCTTGAGCCCGTTGTAGCTGTCCCTGGCGGACGCCTTGGCACGGAGCAGCTCATCTCGATCTCCGTCGTAGTCGTCGCAGCTGGCCGCCGCGCGAGGACGAGGCGGTCGAGGTCGATCATAGACGGCATCGCCCTCGGCTTCGTCTCCTCCCATCTCCATGCGCACCTTCGCTGCCTCGACGACTTCCTCGATGCTAGTGTCGTGGCCACCGCATCCAGCCTCCAAGTCCTCCCCCTCGCTAGGGTCCAGGGAGACGAGATACTTCGTGACCTCGGCGACCTCGGTCGCCTCATCGCCGTCCTCGCTGTCGTCGTCCTCCTCGTCGCCATTGTCCCCATCGGCCGCGTCGTCGCCGTTGGCCCAGGCTATGGCCATGGCGACCGCCTCTTCATCTACCTTTTTCAACCTTTTACGTGCCTTGGCGCATTGCAGCGGGAAACCATCCACGACTGATGCCTGGAACGTGTTGTCCCACTTGAGCTGCGCCGCCTGGAAGCTCAAGTGGACCTCGAGGCCGCGGGACCCTGCCTGCTGGATCAGATGCCCAACTACCCAGTGGAATTTGCGATGCGCAATCGGCCTCTGCAACCTGACGACGCCCAGCCCGCCAGGGTTGACAGCATCAAAGTTCTGGCACAGCGGTGCGATCCAAAAGGTCGCTCTCCCGACCTTGCTGCTGACGAGAAACCACTCTTCGACGTCTTCGCCCTCCTCGCCAAACTTGTGCTTCACAATCACTGCGTAGGCAGACGATGGGCCAAAGCTCGCACCGACGGTAGACTCGAATGACTTCCGCATGCTCAGCAATATCGCCGCGCATCGGTCGAGAATGTTCTGGGGAAAACGCGGATCAGGCGCATGGTCCATGATTTCGCCGCCGTGCAGTTGGAGCTCGAGGCCGTCGTCGTCGCCCCAGTCGTCCTCCCCGCCGCGATCTGAGTTGGATCCTCCAGCCCCAGCAGCAGCCCCGCCACGTGGATCATCTCGGTGCCCGCCGCAATCAGCAGCCACGGACTCCGCGTCCGAATCCATATCCATGATAGCGAGAGCGTCGTCGTCAGACTGGCCGCCCACTGGGCCATCCTCGACGGCGAGGGCCTCGACGGCGTTGGAGTGAAACGCTGCCAGCGCCAGCGGTATGGCGTCGTAGCTGTCGGCGTCGACGGAGCCGCTGGCCGCGCCCTTGAGCCTGTCCTCCAAGGATTTGCAGAATGCCATGGTGGCGACGTGGCCCTCCGCCATATCCTCGATCAGCTGATCGCGCCTCTCCTTTGCATCTCGCCGAGCAGTCCTGGAGGATTGGTCCCCGCCAATGATACCCAACGTTTCCTTGAGTGTAAGCCTGCTCGACATGAGTTTTAGCTTGATGCTGGGCGCCACTTTGCCCATCCACTTAAGTATCGAATTGCACCCCTCGATGTCGCGGACGGACATCTTCAGGATGGACGCGGCGTCGGCAAGCAGCGTCCAGCAGCGACTGCAGAGAGTCCCGTCAGCTGATGCCTGCTTCAATTCCGCCTCGAACGCCGCCCTGAACTTCACGGTCGCGTCGTCGACGACCCCAGCGCCCGTGAGCAGCTCATGGGCGATGCGCCCCCTCCGCTCGCACCTGGCGTCGGCAGGCGAAACAACCATGTAAAACAGTCGGAAAGGGCACTGCTGGCAGCATGGCTGCACGACGCGCCGATAGAACTCAGCGCGCTGCTCCAGCGCCGAAGAGACCGCCTCGCAAAAGAGCTCTTCCAGCGAGCCCGCGCCGTCATCATTGAGGTCCGGTGCACTCAGGACCCCCTCCAGCGGGGTCAGCCACACCTCTGTGCGCAAGGGCGGCCAGGGGCTGCAGGACAGGCAGACGGCATCTGAGGTAAGTCGTTCGGCCCCTTTCCCCCAGTGATCATCGCCATCCTCGTTGCCTGCGCCCCTCTGTTAACCCATCATCCTTGCCCCCAGCTCGCGAACGACTCACCCCATGCGTGCCGTCTGCCTGCCCCGTCGCCAGCCCCGCGCCGCCCGCGCCCGCTGCCTCGACGAACGACTCCTCGTCGAGCAAGCGCGCGATGCCCTCGTAGATCTGCTTGCCCTTGAACCCAATGAGTTCGACGAGCATCCCCGATTGCGAACCTCCTTCCTGCTTTTTCCTGAGCCATCTGGAAAAATGTTCGGCGCCCCATCTGGACGCGTGCGAGACGACGTATGATGACCAAAACTTCATTGATTGCAAGCCAGCGATGGTCGCCTTCTGGAACTTGCCCTTGCGCTCCTGGAAGTGTTTCGCATCCTCTTCGAATGTCGACGCCAATTCCACCAAGTCTGCATTCGCCTTCTGTTTTTTCGTCTTGCCGAGCAGCTTGCGCACCCGTTTCACATGGGTGTCAAACTCAACCAGCGCCTTCTTCACCACCACGGGCAGTTCGCGCCACAGCCGAGCTTCGTGAAACCATTCTTCGCACGCACAGATAGAAGACCATCTTCCTTTCAAAGGGCGCGGCGGCAGGCGCCGAACGAGTGCTTGCACGCCGCTGTCTGGCCCGAAGTCTCTCCAGGCGTGCTTGAAGCGGAGACCGTTTCCAGTTGAGCGAATCGTGTTCGTGATAGTAGCAAGTAAACTCAAGTAAACGTCGTACCGCTGTACATTCACCCCAGTGATCAGGGCGTCGATGTGGTCCAAGCAGAATACGCGAGTGTTCCATACATTTTTTTGTCCAGCGACTTCCTCAGCAATAAGATTGGCCGCACTTTTCTCGTCGCCACCCTGATCGCTCGAGAAAATGTACCACATCAGGTGGGAGCCCAAGTCGCCGAAGTCGGAGTTCCACGCTGGCACGCCCACTGCCTGTATGTGTTTGATGTACAAAGCCTTGACTTTGCCACCTGTGCAGTTCAGTACGGGTTCGTTGAGGCATGGAGTGACGACGCGACGATCTGACCTGGCTCCTGCAACATCCCTGAAACACGCATCGACTTCACAGACGTGTACTTTGTAATCTGCATTTTGTTTGCCCACAGTTGAATTTGCAGCGTCCCCTCTGATTGCAAAAGTCGCCCACGACTGGATGTCCGATTCTCCTGCAGCCCCGCGAGTATACAGCAGGCGCCGCTGAAAGAAACGCTGTGATTCAAGCCAAATGTTTGCTGCTGCTATGAATTCCCATCGTTCCACCGAATGTCTGAATATATCTAAGTCCATGGTGCGAGTGAGGCCCAACGTACCGATGTGGGATAAATTCCGAGACAGCGCGATTGCATAGCCTGCTTGCGCTGGAATCTTCGACGTGTACGTTGCTCCTTTTTTCTTAATGCATATCGCGGTGCTGCGAGCCACGCTGGCGGCAATTTCCGCCCTGACCAACTTTTTTTAACTTTGTTCAATTCTTTTCTCAAAAGCTTCTTCTCTATTTCTTTTCGTTGAGCCTTGGTGACGTTTGACTTTGAAACCACTCGCACATCTGTACTCAAGCGCAGCTTTCTTTTTTTACTGGTGGAAAGTTTGGCCTTTGCTTCGGGCTTTGCCACTACTGCCATTGCCTTCGCCGATGCAACCATTTTTTCCCGAGCCACTTCAATGAGGTCCATGCATTTTGGCAACGGCAAGCTCTCACTCTTCCCAAAATAGTTCACTCCATGCCAAATGGCAACTGCATCCATCGTACGCGGGTGAGGACATTTCTTTTTGAGCTGGCCCACGTTTCTGAACTGTTGAGCACCGAGGGTGTTCAAAACACTGAATAAGCATGAAACCAAGTCGTCCCTTGTTTTAAAATGGCATGTTCCGTTTGATGTGAGAGAGCACTCCAATATCAGATGCAACACGATTGAATGCTCCACGTCCGACATATGGAATCCATCATATAGAAGTGCAAGGACGTGCAAGGAGCCGAACACCCGAACACGTTGAGCCAGAACGGCCCTGGGTGTAGGAAGGTGGAGGTTCGGGAAAGGAAGGCGAGAGCATTCGAAATCAATCGTAAGATGCATTGTGCAGAGAATGCCAAAGGATGCAACGGTGCATTGCCTCAGAAATCCCGATAATAAAGAGTCCTCCTATTGGTTGCGCCATAGGTTGCGCCCTTGGGCGCCCACAACCCTCACGCGCCCTCACGCAGTGTTATATTAAATTATATTGCGCGAAGCGCTCAGATTTTATGTCGGATACAAACATATGACACGCAACGCTTAGGATTTATGTCGGATAAAAAACAATCGCTGGAAGAGGCGATCGGGATCATAAGGTTTGGGGCCTGTTTGGGGAGCTCCCTGTACCTCCCCACTCAAGTCCTGGTTGGTGTGGAAGTACAGCGAGACCATGAGAGCGCCCGCTGTCGAGCCCAGCGAGGTCATCCAGAAGCCCATGCGAGCCGAGCAGCGGATGGAGATGCGGTCGTCGCTGAACTCGATGCGTCGCATCCGCACCCAGGGCCGCACCAAAATCCCCACACCTGAGGAAACGCCACCGACGGCCGTGGCGGTCGCTGGGATGAGGTCGGCCACCCAGCCCGCTCGCTTGGCTGCACGCGCCGCCGCTGCAAGCCGTAGGTCGTCATGGAGGCGGTGCTCTTGCAGCAAGATGGCCTGGACCTCGTCGCCGACGTGGCCGCGCTCCAGCTGTTCGAGGCAGGAGCCCCAGCCCGTGACGTTCACCGTCATGACCATCATGGTGTCGCAGCTGCCCCTAGGGGCCGATGTCCCAGTCCGTGCCCGAGGCGGCTCGACCTCCGTGGAGGGCCTCGCGCTGCGGGTGCCCCGAGGTGGCTCGACCTCTGACGAGGGCCGCACGCTGCGGGGAGGGGGTGATGACCCAGTCCATGCCCGAGGCGGCTCAACCTCCGAAGAGGGCCGCGCGCTGCGGGAACCCCGAGGTGGCTCAACCTCCGAAGAGGGCCGCACGCTGCGAGGTGAAGCATCTGGCCGAAGGAGTTCGTCCCCACCGGCGTGTTCCTTGTGCGTCGGTGCTGCGACTGTGGGCTCCCCTGGCGGCCGCATGGGGCCGCCAGGTTCCTCCTCGCTCGCAGCGCCAGCCATGGTGGGGCTAGCCCCTGGCCTTGAGCTTCGACGGCGCCGTCCTCGCGCGCGTCTCGTGCCAGAGGTCGCGAGGACAGGCGTGCTGGTAGGTGAGGTCCAGTTGGCGTCGTAGCACTCCCCTGAGTAGCCGAACGCCGACACAGCCTCGCTGTCATAAAAAATGATAGGGTTGGCCTCGCACTCCCTAGAGTAGACTTCCAGCTGCTCCGCAAGCTGGCGCACCCACTCCTCATGGTCGCGCGACTCCAGCATGCGCAGCCATTCCCAGTAGCGCCTCCTGTAGGAGCGACGCTGTCTGAAGGCCTGGTTGTAGATCTCGATCGACATGTCCAACTGCGCCGTGGCTATGTTCCCGTGGCCATCCCGCTGGGCGCGCTCGTGCACGAGGGGCGCCATGGCAGGATGCGAGAGGTAATGAGCGACATACGGGACACAGTACCTCCGCCAGTGGAGCGCGCCCCTATCATCATCCAAAACTTGCGGGTCCTCGATCCAATGCCCCGTGTAGGTCGTCAGGGCCCGCTCCAGGGCCCACTGCAGCTCGAGCGCCCGCCTGCGCTCGGGGCCCTGGTCCTTGGCCGCCCTGAAGGGGCAGCCCGCCTGCCAGGCGTCCAGCTGCCCGCGCAATTCGCCAAGGGGCGCCGCGGGCGCAGGCGCACGGCGGCGCAGGCCGCGCCTCGTGCGGTGGGCAAAGCGGAGCTCACGCTGCCGCCCCACCGCCACGCCCGCCGCCCTTGGCTGCTGCTGCTGGCGGGGCTGCCTTGGCTGGCGGAGGTCCCCCAGCTGCCTTCCCCGCTGCTGCCAGGCGTGCCCGTCCCTGCGCCAGGACGTCTGGGGCTGGAGGTGGGGCGGCGCCTGGGGCCCCCGTCGCTGCTGCCGCAGCCGTCGCCGAGGCCGCGGCCGCAGGCGGCGCCGCGGCTGCCGCTGGGGCGTCAGCCCCCCGCGCTGCCGCCGGCGCCGCGGCGGCCGCGCGCTCGGCAGCAGGGTCGCCGTCCTCGGCCCCGTCGGTCCTGCGCTTCTTGGTCTTGAGGCGTTCGCGCTGCGCGCGACGTGCCTCCCCCAGCTCCTGGACGTCCGCCTTGAACTGGCCGAAGGCCTCGCGCGCCAGGGAGCCGAACTTGTCCTGCAAGTCCTGGCGACGCCGCTGGGCCTCCTGGCGGTCGCTGTCCTCGACCACGAAGCCGTCCAGCTCCTCCAGGCCGAAGAGGCCCTCTTCGTCCAGCGCCCAAGCAGTCTCGCCAGCCAGGACGGCCGATATGCTGAGCTTCGGCACTGCGGTCGAGGCTGCGGGCTGCGGTGCCACCGTCGTCGCCAGCGCCTTTGCCGCCGCCGTGTACGCCTCGGTGACGCGCGCGAGGGCCTCGGAGCGCTCCGCCACGCACGCCTTGGCTTCGTCCAGCTGCTGCTGCAGCCCCTCAGCCTTCTGCAAGGCGGCCTGGAGCGCCTCGGCCGCCGCGTCCTTAGCCTTGGCGGCCTCGTCGACGGACATGGGCCTGGCCTCCAGCTGAGCCCTGTGCGCGTCGAGCCTCGCCTGATACTTGGCCACCTCTGGGCCCTCGCCGCTGAGACGGAGCAGCGCCACCAGCTGGGTGAGCTGGGTCTCCTCGGGATCCTCGGCTCCAGCGGGCGCCAGGGCGAGGGTGCTCCTCGGCGCCCGAGCGCGGCGGCCGCCTCTGCCTCTGCCAGCGGACGGCTCGCGCGCGCTGGCAGAGGCGCCGCCAGTGTCGTCCCGCTCGCGCCATGGCGGGCAGCCTCGGCCTCCAGCACCGCGGCTCGGCGGCTTGCGCGAGTGGCCAGCTGCGCCGCCGCCGACAGCGCCAGGCGGGCCGTCGCCGACGAGGACCAGCGGCTGCCTGCAGTGGCAGCACCACGACCACTAGGCCTCATTCTTGCGGCAGCCGCAGTGCTGGCGCGCCCCCGCGCCCTGCCTGCGCGCCTGCAGCCGCATGCATCGGCGGCGCATTGCCGCGGTGTGCGGCCAGGCGCTCGACGTCGCGCTGGCGCTGCAGCCGCCCGCGCGCCAGTGAGCGCATACGTCGCAGGCGCCAATGCCACGCTGGCGACCGCGACCGCCCCCTGCGGTCGACCGCCGCCGTCGACAGGAAGGGTCCGGTTCGGGCCGGTTCGGGCCGGTTCGGCGGCGGGCCGGTTCGGTTGCACCAGTTCGGTTTTCGGCGCCGGTCCGGTTTGAGCCGGTCCGGTTTGGCGAGTCCGGTCGGTTCTGCCGGTTCGGGTCGGGCGGCGGTCCGGTTTTGGGCGGTTCGGTTCGGGGGTCGTCGACCTCCAGGGGGGTCGTCGACCCTCGGGGGGGTCGTCGACCGGCGGGGGGGGGATCGACGTTGAACAAAAAGCGAGGAGGAGGCCAGCGCCACCCCCCCCGTGGCCCCGGCCACCCCCCCCGTGGCCGGGGCCACCCTCCCCGTGGCCGAGGCCACCCACCCCGTGGGAGCCTCCGAGGGAGCCTCCGAGGGAGGAGCCTCCGAGGGAGCCCCGAGGGGCCCGAAAGGGGGGGGGGGGGGCCCCGGCCACGGGGGGGGTGGCCCCGGCCACGGGGGGTTGGCGGGTGGACTGCTGGTGGGGTGGTTCCCGCCGGAACCCGGGTACCCCGGAGGCGGCCCCCTGCCCTCGCGCGGGGGGGCCGCCGATGGGGCCCGCCCTCCCGCGGTCCGCCGCGCGCCCGACCCCTCCCCGCCCCCTCCCGGTCGTCGTCGTCGTCGTCGTCGTCGTCGTCGCCGCCGCCGCCGTCGTCGCCGTCGCCGTCGCCGTCGCCGTCGCGCGCGGCGCCCGCCAGGGGAGGAGGAGGAGGAGGAGGAGGAGGAGGAGGCGGAGGAGGAGGAGGCGGAGGAGGAGGAAGGACGGAGGAGGAGGAGGAGGAGGAGGAGGAGGAGGAGGAGGAGGAGGAGGAGGAGGAGGTAGGACGGAGGAGGAAGGAGGAGGAGGAGGAGGAAGAAGGAGGGAGGAGGCGGAGGAGGAGGAAGAGGACCCCGAGGGTCTTCGAGGGTTCCGCGGGTCTCCAAGGGGTCCGAGGGTGTCCAAGGATTTGCCTGGGGGGCCGGTTCGGTTCCAGCCGGGTCGGTTTGGGCGTCCGGGCCGGTTTCGCCTCGCCAGTTCGGTTCGACGCGGCCGGTCCGGTTCTGACCGGTTCGGTTTGGAGTCCGGTTCGCGCGGTTCGGTTCGTTCGGCCGCCGGTTCCCGGTTACCAGTTCGGTTCAGACCCAAGACTCTTGGGCGGCGCTGGGGGCTATCGCGCGCGGGCCCCGCCGTGCCCCGCCGCGGGGCAAAACGGCTAGGCCCGCCGCGAGCCGCCTCGAGGAGAAGGAGGAGGAGGAGGAGGAGGAGGAGGAGGAGGAGGAGGAGGAGGAGGAGGATGAGGAGGAGGGAAGGAAGCAAAGAGGGGGGGGGGGGAAAAGGGGGTTCGGAGGAGGCGGAGGAGGAGGAGGGAGGAGGAGGAAGGAGGAGGAGGAAGGAGGAGGAAGGAGGAGGAGTATGAGGCGGGGAGGAGGGGGGAGGAGGAACAGGGACGAGGAGGAGTAGGAGGGGGAGGAGGAGGAGCCCAGGGTCTCTCGGGGCTGTCTTTGGGGCGCTCCAGAGGGCCCTCCGGGGCCTTCCAGAGGCCGTCGCGGCCCATCTTGGAGCTCTCGTGGGGCAGTCGTTTCAAGTCGGGCCTGTCCCTCGCAGCACCTCCATCTTCCTCTCCTCCTCCTCTTCCTCCTCCTCGCCTCCTCCCCTCCTCCACCTCCACCTCGTCCGCCTCCTCCTCCTCCTTCCTCCTCCTCCTCCTCCTCCTCCTCCCCCTCCTCCTCCTCCTCCTCCTCCTCCTCCCCCTCCTCCTCCTTCTCCTCCTCCTCCTCCTCCTTCTCCTGTTCCTCCTCCTCGCCATTCAAAAATACTCGAAAACATAGCGGGCAGGCTCGTCCCTCGGCAGGAGGAGTACTCGAACATAGTCGTCACCGTACACGTTGTTAATTTCTCAGTCTTCGAGAGTTATTATATTCTCTTGGGGGGCAAGATCCTGTCTTTTCTAATTCTTATGTCCTGTGCCTCTCCCTGGCCACCAGGGGGCCAGGAACCAGTAGAAACGAGCACAACTAGAAATGAGCACGATTAGAAATGAACGACGTATACTCAAACTTAGTCGAACACATAGTCTGGGGACGATCTCTTGATTTTTTGTTTGACCACTTTGGAGCTTGTGTTTTGACTATTCTTCATTCGTCCAACATCCGCCTGTAGGAGGACATGCCCGACCTGAAGGGCAGTGTTAGGTGTATTTTGGGGGCCTTTGGGGGCTCCGAGGCTTTCTGGGAGCTACGTGTCGTCAACAATGGAGTGCTCCAGCAGACGGTGCAAAATCAGTAGGGACACCTGAGCTTGTTTGACTGGTGTGGCCGCTTGGAGGTGGTGTGTCTGCACAATGGCTGCGCCGAACTCAATAGCACCGTGGCCGAGCAAGCAAACGATAGATTGTATATCGTTCGCTCCAGATTTGTGTCACGCCTCGCCAGACTGTCATCGAGGGTTGCCTGGCTGCTTGAATGATGCCTCTTCAAGTGTCAGCTTTGGGATGGGATCCCTCACGCTGCGCCTGGTTGAACAGCCCGGCGACCAAATTGTCACCGTCAGCTTTGGCATTGGATTGATTAGATCAGTGAGGACAGTTGGTGGATGAGAGTGGAAGTTGGAGAGCGGCTATGTTGGGAATGAAGATGGGGGGGAGGAGGGCGAAGTGGACGATATGGGGCTGGGAGCAGAAGGAGCAAGAGTCAACGAACACTGCCGTGCGCGTACTGGGGAGGCTATCGTGGGCAGCTTGTTTCACAGTTCGCTTGTTTGAAGACGCAGCGCAAATGCACGGCGATTGCCATCGGGCTACGCCTAGTGGTAGTTCTTGGCTTTGATTACCTTGCGCATGGCCGAAGGACGGGGTTCATTCAGCATAATACATCCCCTAACCCTATCAACACAACGAATTCGTGGCCTAAGTTAGGTCCTTGTCTAGGGTGATCCCCAAACATCTGGGCGGTTTCGTCTGCGACATCTGCCAGCCATACCCCATATACCTTATGGTTTGGCCCTCCTACCTCAGGTTCCTTCCGAAAGGATTAGGGGTATTTTATTGCTCAGCAGGGGTGAGTGGCAGAGGAGAGGTCGGGGAGCTGCTGGGGCATCTTGAGCTGCCGTTGAGCTGCCAGGGTCCCGCTACTCAGTCTGGTGGCTCAGGGGGCCGCCGTCGGCCTCTCTCGGAATGGCGTCCCGTCGTTTTTGCGTTTTTCCCCCGGAGCCAACTGGCAGAGGGAGGATGGAAACCCTTGGCCGTGGCCCTCGAGCGCATTTGCCAATGATGCGACGTGCCACTTGTTCAGCGGCGCAATGATTTCATGACACAAGGAGGCCTATCTGTTTTTGGGCGTGTCCTGCGGCGGGGCGGCACCCACCACAGGCGCTCGTTTCATTTTGTTGTGATGCAAGGCTCTATCGCGGCAGATGCACTGCAGATGTTTAACGCATGTATGGTCTACGGTTCAGTGCGGATCTAATTGATTGGCCAAATCGAGTCAAGGTACGGGTCGATCAGGGTTGGGAGTCATGGTTGCCTCACAGTGTGATATGAGCTCTGGACTGGGTCTGCTTTACTTCGCAGGCCACGTTGCGCCTGGGCCCCGCCGTGCCAAGCAGGAAAGGCTTTCATCCCGCTCCGTCGTTGGGGCCAGCCCTGCGGACAGGGTCACGGGCTCTTTGCCATCCAGCTAATTCGCCACAAAGTGTTGCATACTAATGTTGTGGCGCGCCGTGGTTACACGACAGTGCTCGAATGTTCTAATCTATATTCTGGCGGGCACCAAGGATGGGATGAGTATGTCCAGAGCGGAGAAGTATGTGGGCAAGTGTGTTGGCAACGCGTTGTTGTATTGCCACTTCTGGGTGTAAGGGCCTCGAAAGTACTCTCGGTCGCAGCGGCCATGATAGTGGTACATGTTGGGGTGGGAGTCGAAGTTGCTGTACGAAGCATGCACTAGGTCGGGGAATGCAGCCGCTAGAGGCCCGCCGGCAGATCTCGAGCTGATTCGTCAGTGTCCAGGTTGCATTGGGCCATGGCTGGGCGTCCGAAGTTGTCCGTGGCCACGGCGTGACCAAGAACAAATCGTCGTCCTCCCCCTTCTCGTGCTGCTCATGTTTTCGTTCCGCAAGCCTGGCCTGGAGCTCTGCCTGGCTGGTTGCCCCCCTGGACATGCAGGGGCGTCATCAAGTACGTTCGGTTATCCCTCTCCTCCGTCTCCCTCTTGTCCTGGTCGTCGCCTGTCTTCGCCCTTACCCTGAATTGCACAGCCACCGTCGCCGCAAACATGAATCATAACCTCCACCGTCACCACCAACACTCCGCAAACATAGGCTCTGTCGTCAGCTTCATGGACTTCGGGGAAGGGAGCAGGGGAACCTGGAAGACGTGGAAGAGGAGAAGAAGACGAGGACATACTTTTGAACATGATATGAGGCTACTGCGGGGATGGCGGCTGGCAAACACGGATATGGGAAGAATCAAGAAGGTCGCGAGGGAGGACGAGACGGGGACCAATGTTGCCCACAACCGCGGTGGTTTGCCCAAGGCCATCTTTCTTTGTCGTCATCATCATCACCACCACCATCATCATCACCGTCATCATCATCAGCATTGCCGTGACTTTCACAATCATCATCATCATCGTCATCATCATCATCATCATCATCATCACCCAACATTATCATCATGGTCATCGTCATCGTCAGCATCATCATCATGTCCACCATCACAATCATCACCATCATCATGAGCATCAGCAACATCATCACCATCACGATCACAATCGTCGTCCTGTTAAGGTTCAATGAATCCGAAGGCTTTCAAGCGCCAGAAGCCACCACGCATTGTTACTTTTGGCATTCCTGGAAGCATCCGAAGGGGACTGGCCACCAAGCATTGCTTTTATTATAACTCCGAGATCTCTCGGAAGCCGGAAGCCACCAGACATGGCAATGTCTTATGGTGAAACAAACAATTGGAACTCCGGCAACCATACTCATGCGGTCCCGCAGGGCAGCTGGAATTATATAATTTTGTCACGCTGCGCGTATCGCCACCAGCACGACTGGGAACGCACTGCGCGCCATTTTGGCTGCGCTTGGCTTGCTCCTGGGCGACTGATCCTCAGACTCCCTGGGTTGCAGCTTGCACGACCGCCTCAGGTGACTGACCCGTCAGACTCCCTGGGCTTGCACGACCGCCTGGCCTCTCAGACGCCCTGGGTTGCCGCCCCCCTCGCCGCCTGATCCGCGGCCCCCGCGCGCGCCCGGGAATTCAGTCGCGGCCGCAGCCCGACCGTGACTGCTCGCCGCCGGCGCTTCCGCCTGCGGCTGTATCCCCACCAGCTGGGCAGGGCGGGCTGCCGGGTTCACGTGCCCCTGGATCGCGGGGGTGATCGTTCTCTGTGCAGCTCCTCCCTGGATTCTTCTGCCACGCTGGCGATGTTCATCCCCGCAATCTGTGCGACGCTCACCACGCTTTGACAGCTGGTGACTGGGGCCAGGCCCTCAGGGTTCGCCACAGGGCCGGCGCCCCACGTGCTCGGGATGGTGGGCCTTGGGAGCCCCGTAGTCGCTTCGGAGTGGTTCAGCCTTCCGTCAGACGCTGCGCTTCCCCTGGACCCGTCCCAGCCATTCAGGCAGGTCTTCGACGTCACTTCGGCAGCATAGCCCACCCAGCTTGCATACACCGTTGGTACGGACCTGGACTTGGCGCCCCGCTAGCGACTCGTTCATCGTTCACCTCGCCTGTGCGACCTCCAGGCGTGTGAGGCGTGTAGGCATTACGCGTGCGTCCTCGCGCTCTGTGTGGTTCACGCCGCAGGGCGTACATAGAATTTTCCGGCATTTTGTCAGACTGCACGTTGCCCGAGCTTCCCTGGGTGCCCCCAGCCTGTCAGTCCCTCCGCGCGGCACAGCAGCTGCTTTGTGAGCTGGCCCGGCCGGCCTGCTGCGCGCCCAGTAGCTAATTAGGCCTGTTTTCCGCGCCCCGGACAGCTTCTGCCTCCGCCTGCGCCTTCGTTTGCGGACGCGACCGAAAAAGTATCCCCACCAACCCTTCCAGAAACCCTGCCCTTCAGAGCTGACGGGAAAAGGGATGAAGAGACACATCTAGGGAAACAGAGCGAGCAAGGGGGTGGCCTTGGAAGGCCTCTTCGGGCAATCCCTGGATGCCGCATGGGGGCGAGGGCAAGAGGAAGAGGAGGAGGCCTCTTGGAACCCTCTTGGTAACCCTGAACAGTTTCTTAGGATCACCTTGGGGCCCCATCGATTACAGGATGGGGGGGCCCCTTTCAGGAGCCGGCAAACCGCTTCCTTGGGCTCTCTTGGAGCGCTCTTATGCGCTCTTGGAGCGGTCTTGGGGCCGTTTGGGGCATCTTGGGAGCCATCTTGAGCCAGCTTTGGGCTATCTGAAGCCATGTCGGAGGTCATCCTGGCCTCTCTGAGACCGATCGGGGGCCTCTTGGGGGCCTCTCGGGTGCCTTTTGGGGCCCTCTCGGGACCCTCTTGGGGCCCTCTTGGGGCTCTCTTCGGGCTCTCTTGCGAGCCCTGGAGCGCCACTTGGGGTTATCTTCGAGGCTATCGGTTAAAGGAGGGAGGGTCCCGATCGAGGCCACCCTTGGGGGCCACGGTCCTCGTGAGGGGTGTCAAGAATTGGCCCTCCCAGGGGCCGTAGATGGACCCTCCAACCGATCGCGGCCCCTCCCGTCCAGGTCCAGGGGAGGGGGTAGGGGGAGGGGTCAAGACACCCTTTCCGCACGCAAGCCGTCTAGCTCAGCCCCACCCGCCCTCCCACCACATAAGTGGCATCCGAATCTCGGCATAGCTGGAGGTCGCCACTGGATGGACAGCCATTGGGAAACAAAGCGGACGATAGGTGCGCGACGCTCGCCGCGGGCTCCACATGCGGTTTGTGTGCGGCCCTTGCAATAAAAACTTGACGCCCCCCCGTCCGCATGGTCAATATGCAGATGTGGGTCGGGGCATCAGCATTTTTCTGGGCCTGCGCACAGCAAGCGTCATCATGCGGGCACCGCCGCCGTCTCTGACAAAAAACAACACAATGTGATCGCGGGGGGCCAGCACAATACCCACGACGTTGTCGCACCGTGCACTTTGCATTGTTGTTGACACGGGTGGTGGTCCTGCACAAAGCGGTTTCATTGACCATTCCTGTCAAAAAAACAGCGCAATTTGCTCACAAGGCGCCAGCGAAGTGTCCAGATGTTGCTGCAAGTTGCATTTCGTATTGTTTTTCTTTTTTGTTTGATTGGGGTTGTGGAGGGTGTTGGCAGGGTGCGCCCCGCAATGTGCATTTTGTATTGTTTGTTGAGAGGGATGGTGGTGGGGGACCAACATGGTTCGGGGAAGGCTGTCGGCCAAGTAGGGGAGCGGGTGTTATTAGTAGGGAACACTGATAAAATGTTCCCCCAAGGGGAAGAAGGGAAGGGGAACTCATTACATCGTTAGACCATCTGCGCCCAGAGGGCGGGTGGGAATTTAGACACGATGCAGCGTAGCAGCGTTTGGTGGCCATTCGCCTTCGGATGTCTCGGGGCGTAAAGAAAGGAGCTATGCTTTGTGGCCGCTGGCGAAGAAGTGAGGTGCGGGACCGCCATCGGGATTCCGCGGAGGGGGGAGGAGGCCGAAGGAACACGCGGCAGGATAACCAGCGGGGTGGGGCGGGCGAAGATCTCGTCGGAAACGCCATTTGTCTTTTTTGTTTCGGGCGCAGGGCTCTGGATCCGTTCAAGCGCAATGCGCAAACTTTCCTGCCCGTCGGCAGCGCAATGGTTTCTGCCCATCGGAAGCGCAGTGTGTCTTCCTCGTCGGAATGGCAGCGGTTCCTTCCCATCGTGAGCGCACTGCTTCCTCCCCGTCAAAAGCACAATGCTTCCCCTTGTCAGAAGTCCCGCCTGCCTGGCAGTCTGTCCGTTTGTCTGTCTGTCTGTCTGCCTGTCCGTCCGTGTGTTTGTCTCTGGTTCTGTCAGTCTCCATTGTTTTTCCTCTCTCTCCCTCCCTCTCTCTCTCTCTCTCTCTCTCCCTGTCTCTCTCTCTCTCTCTCTCTTTCTCTGTTTCTCTCTCTCTCTCTCTGTCTTTCTATCTCTCTATATCTAAATATACATCTATGTATAATGATCCCTCTCTTTGTATATATGTATGTATGTATGTATGTATGTATATATATATATATATATATATATATATATATATATATATATATATATATATCCCTCCAGCCTTAACTCCTCGGCAGCCTCCTCTGCCTTTCCCTCGTCCTCCACATCATTGTTGTCGTTGTGCCGAGGTCGTTTTTGGAGTTGTCCGCGTTGCTCGAGCATTTCCCGCTTCGCCCCCGCAGCCTTCACTTGGACTCGCGTTTCGTCACGCTCGCCTTGACGGGTTACGCAGCAGCTCCGGCCCAACTCCCCGCGAGCGCGAAGGTTGCGCCGACGCGGACGTGACCTCCGTTTCCAAACGCTACACAGTCGCCCTCGACGTCGCCAGCGGCGCCCCACCTCCAATGACCCCGGAGGGGCTGGCGCAAGACATGCGCGCGCAGGCTCGCGCGCAGCACAGATAGGGGCGAATTTGACGCCGACGTGGCCGGCTGCTTGAACCCACATCCTGTGACGGCGACGCCCGCCGCAGGGTTGTGGCGGCGGCTGCGGTCATTTTGTCGTTCGGAAGCACTTGCACGGCGACCGCCACCGCCATCGGGAACAAGTTGACACTGCATCTTGCGTCGCCATGATATCCCGACACTCCACGATGTTGTTTGGGCGTTTTTTTCCGCACGGGTGTCCGCCGAGTGCAGATGGCGGACGCCCGCAGAAACAGCGTGGTCGGGCCGGTTCAGCTCACTTAGCACAGCGACCAACGTCGCGCAGTCGAGAGTTTGAAGCAAATGGTCCGCCAGGGCACCGCGCAGGCGATCAAGAGCGCCCGCCCAGGCGACGTGCCGATGGTCTTCAGCGACGGCGTCGCCGACAACGCCGCGGAGGAAGATTTGCGCCCGCGACATCCTGGCGGATTCGCGCCGCAGCAAGGCGCCGAAACTGGACGACGTGTCCATCTACGTCAAGGCCGCCATTTCGCAGCAAGTGCTTTCCGTCTGCCGTAGTCTTTCCTTTCTTGCCCCTTGTTTTTGTTTGTTGTTCTCTCCCTTTCGCTCTCTGTTTCTCTCTTTTGTCTCGGTCGTCCTCTTTCTCTCTCTCTCTCTCGCTCTCCCTTTCTCTTTGTTTTGTTTGGTTCTCTCTAGGCATGTTTTTCTTTGTGTGTATTTCGCTCGTTGTCGGACATGACAGAATTCGATATTGCGTTTTGTAGCTACTGCTGTCTACTCATAAGCGCAATTCTGGGTGCTGGAACCCTTCGATTGCGATGGTAGCAACGCGGCCGATCTCCCAAATTACGGAACCCATGAGAAAACCGAAAGCAGCGCCAGCACACGGGAATCTCAGGAATACATATCACGTATTGTGTTTGTTGTTTTGTTCAGAAGCCAGCTTCTGGACGCCAGGACAAGGTTCGTTTGAGTCTGATCGATAACAGCAGCGCAACAGGTCTCCCACGCGAAGGACTCGATTGGAAAAGCCGCACCCACGTCAGCAAACGGAACCTAAATCTTTGAATTTGATGCTACGTGTTGTATTTGGTGTAGGCTTTTCGGAAACAGTCTTCTGGGAACCGCCCGCCCAGTGCGATGTCAGCAGCGCAACAGATTTCCGAGACGAACGGACTGATTGGACAACCCGCAGCAACGCCAGCAAACGGATATGTCAGAATCCGGCATGGTGTATAAGACTTAGTGTCGCCTGCTCTAAACCGATTGAGGCCCGCACTGTGCGATGACAGCAGCGCGACCGACCCCCCAGACGAAGGGATTGGTTCGAAAACAAACAGCAGCGCCAGCAAACGGAAATCTCGGACATGACGTTACGTGCGGTATGTGTGGTTACTGCGCTGAGGCCGCACCATTTTGGCTGTTCCTCGGCCGGCGCGTTCCTTCGCTGCTTTGGCGCGCCCCGCGGCGCGGCAACAATTGCCGAGCGCCGTCATCGCGTCGCGTTGGCCACTGGCGTTGCGCAAAGGTCCCCGCGCGAGTGTTTCCGCGCGGGGGCGCGAGTGCTTCCGCGCGGGGGCGCTCTTGTATCGTGGCCGACGAGAAGGGGGAGGCGAGCTGAATTCTCTCTTGGGGCGGGCGCGCAGGTGGCGCAAGCGTGCCCGCCGCAATCATGTTGCAGCGCGCCGCCGCCATGGTTAGCACAAAGCAGGCTCGCGCGCAGAGGCGGGCGCGCGCTACGCAACATGCAGCCATTTTCATCGTTGCCGCCAGTTCAATCATCATCGGGGGCCGTCCTTTCCCCTCTCCCGCCCCTTCGGTGCCAGCTGCCGAAATTGCAAGACCCACAGAGATCGATAGAGAGACGCACGCGCGCGCAAACGTGCGCGCGCAGAGAAATGCAGAAACATGCTTGCGAAATCGGGCATTCGATGGGATGGCCGAGGTTTCTTGCGCAACGCCTGTTTTCTGGCAGTGGTCCCCTTCGTCACGGTATGCAAAATCAGAGACGTCTTACCCGTTTGCACTTGAGCTGTGACATGTTGAGCTATGTAAGCTGAAGCGTTCGGCTTCCGGGTGTGGCAGATGCCATCGTATCAAATACCTCGCTGTGCCCCACCCGTTCCTCGTCCTCCTCCGATGTGCACGAGCTGCGCACAATTCAGGAATAATGCGTCAAGTTGTGGCCCACATCCCATCCGCATGTTCATGCGGAGGGCAGACATTGTGATTCTTAACCACGTCATATATGATGTGTTACATACGCGCTGCATGATTAATTGCGAAAGCCAGAAACTGTGGCCCGCCACCACCCGTCACGCTGGACGGAGAGAGTGCGCAATTGGCATCCTAGTGTCAACGTTCGATAGCGTGGGCGGCAGCAACATGAAGGGCAACCGACAAGATGTGACGACGACGCGAAACAGTTCTTCACATTTTGGACGGGCATTTCTGCGATGCCGACGTTATTCAGGACCAGAGTTGGGCAGCAATGGAATCACGACAGTGCGAGCACCATTGCGCAAACGACGTGCGATTGGTTCCCGGCCGCCAGGAACTCTGAATGGTGGTTGCCACGTGCGTCCGCGTACGCATCCCATGCTTTGAGGCCACGGCCTGCGCGCCATGCCCTAATGGGCACGGGCGGGTTCCTCAGACGCTCCCGCACGACTGTGGCGTTCTTTTCGGTTCGCGTCCTCTCCTCGCTCCTCCTCCCCCGCCTCCTTCTTGGTCTCTTTTTCCCATGTCTTCCCACTTCAGATCCTCCACACAGTCGCTACGCCGTCGCGAAGATGTGGGCTGTCTGACTGCCCTGCGAAGGCCACCCCTCCGATGCTCCGTGGTAAAATAGTTCCTCTCTCTTCAATCGCTGCTCACTCCCTCGTTCCTGGCCGGTACTTCTTGGGGCGTTCTTTCGCTGCCGCGTGGTTCCTGACTCTCGCCCGCGGCCTCGCCATCGCGCCCGACGGGTGCCCACGCAGCACTCCTTAGCTGAACCCTTCTGCAGACGAGCCTGGGCCTGCCTTGGGCGTGCGCAGAGAGGCAATAATCGTGAGCTTGTTCACCGTAGAGCGGTGGAAGCCAAATCGACGATGGTGGAGTTTTTGGTGTTTTTTTTGATTCTACATGGGATGAGGGATTCTCACACACCAGTTCTTTTTAGCCAGAACAGTTTCACAACGATTCCTGCGCAGCGCCCTCCGTGCGCAGCGCCCGGTCCAACACGGGGCCGGCTGGCGCACCCCTATCCGCCTTGCTCTTGAACGGGTCCCGCACCCGCACCTGGGCAGAACCCTGCCCCGCGCAGGTCTCCCGGGAGCACGAGCGGCCCAAGGGCCCAAGGAGTGTCCGAAGATGGGCGCGCTCCCCCCCCAGACGCTGTGGTGACCACGCCGCGTGGTGAGTCGGTGGGTTTCCAGGGTCCAAAAAACGTGCTGTGGCGGACCTCGCCGTGGAGTCATTGAGGATTCCGAGGGTCCCACGCGGTCCGTCACCATACGATTCCGGGGCCCTGATTGACCGAGGACAATCCTAGCTTTTTCCAGCAGCCCCAATTTGGGCCACCTCCCGCGCAGGGCCCGTCCCTTTCCCTCCCGCCCCCCTTCCAATCCCCCTCCCCCTCCCCTCCTCCCGTCCCCTCCTCTCCTCTCCTCCCCTCCCCTCCCCTCCTCCCCTCCCCTCCTCCCGTGTCCTCCCCTCCCTGTCCTTCCGGCTCCTCCCTCCCTCCCCCCGCGCCCTCCCGTCGACCTCGTCCGTCGGTCGCGCCGTCCCTGCGCTCTCTGCCACGGGGCTTCTCGTGTGCCCGCCAGTGGCCCTGGCCCTGGATGAAGGGGTGGAGCAGGGATGAGGACGAGGAGCAGAGAACGGGAGCGTGAGAGCAGGAGCAGCTTCTTCGAGGTTCGAGGCCTTCGAACCTCGGGCGCCCTCGCAGGAGGCGCCCCGAGCCTGGGGATGCTTGTCCAGTCCTTTCGCCTCGCCGGGAGCGTCCCGAGGTGTCGCAGTCGTCCCGTAGGGCCAGCGGAGCTCCAAGTTCTGACCGAAAACAGCAAGCCCAGTCAGGGGCCCCAGCAGGGGGAGGGGTGGCTCGTGGGGCTCGGGGGGGGGAGCGTCGACCCCAAGTCGCCCATTCCTCGCCAATCGGGGCCCGAGTGCCCCAACCTGAACATGGACGTGTGGCGGCCCCCTCGGGAGACCAGCGCCGATCGATCGGCGACGTATCGACGATGCAGAATTCGGAATCATTGGTTCCCTTCCTGTGCCAGTCCCCCCCCCCTGTCCGCTCCATTCTCAGCAGGGAGTGCAAGAGGAGGGTCGTGGAAGGGTCGTGGTCGCATCCTCTCAAGCCCTCCTCCTTCTGCCCTTCCTGTCCGGCGTCTATTCCTTCCCCCCCTCCTCCCTGGCGGTCTCCAAGCAGTCAGCCCCTGCACGCGCCCGTTCTTGAAGCCCCGTGCCCGAGGACGACAAGTGTGCAGCTAGCGCCGCCGCGAGGTGAGGGGCGCTGTCGGAGCCTTGCCCAGGAACCAATCCAGTGTTCTGCCTCGTGTTGTGGGCGAGAAGGCTCGTCAGGCGCTCGGCAACCTGACCCTCATCCTCCCGCTCCTCTTCCTTCTCAGCTCCCCCCACCTCCTCCTCGCCCTTCTCTGTTTCATCCTCCGCTCGCTTCGGCGTCTCCAATCGCCCCCGGGCAGGAGATTCACCGCTACCTCTGCACCGTGACCCCCTCGGGCAGGATGGAGGCGCCGCCGGCGCCAGCCGGACGGGCCGGCAACTCGCGTCCGCAGGCCCTCGCACTCGAAGCCCCGGGGCCGAGCTCCTTTCCTCCGAGGGAGGGAGGGCGAGGCTCTCTCTTTCCCCTCCGGTGTCCCCTGTTTACCAGCCTGGAACATATCCCTATCCCTACGCTGGGCATCTCCTCATCACGATGCCGATCTTAGGGATTCCCTTATTTTTTGAGGGCGGATCTCTAACATTGTCGTCGCCTCTTGGC
>CAUYUJ010017171.1:957719-1030219 GCA_963575745.1 Prorocentrum cordatum | reverse complement strand
CTTCGGCGGTGGCCGCGCAGGGGTGGCCGAGCGCAGGCCCCGGGCGGGGTTGCCCGGCTTCGGCGCGGCGCGGCGGTCCCGCGGTGGCGGACGCTGGTTGCCAGGCCTCGCCCCGGCGGGGCCCCTCTGCTGCCGCCCTGCGCCGCCGCGCCGCTGCTCGCCAGCCTGGAGCAGGTCCCTCTCCCTATGGCTGGCATCGCTTCGTCTCGATGCCGATCTTGGGGATTCCCTCCGTTTGTGAGGGCGCATCCCTGAGATTGTCGTCGGCTTGGGGCTTGCTAGTCTGAGGGATAGGGGTACGCTGGAGGCTGGTTACCCGCTCGCCCCAGCGGAGGGGGCCAAAGGGGGCCCGAAGTGGGCTGCCGCGCTGCGCTGCGCCAGCGGCGCGCGTGGCTTGCTGGGCCGCCGGAGGCCGATGGCGGCAGCTCTGGGCTGAGCTGGTCTACGACGCGTTGCCCCCCTCCTCTGCCCCCTCTCCGGTGCCGCGGGGCTGCTTCGCGCTGGCAAACCAAAGTGGGTGTCCAAGGTTTTGTGGAAGCTCTTCCGTTGTGCACAGCCTCGCCAGTTGCGGCGCCGCTCACGAGCCTGGGCATGCGTTTCTCCAAATACTGCTTGCACTTAAGGGTTCTGCAAGGAACTGGGCTTCATTGATGGTCTGGCGGCTCTGGTGTCGCCGTCGCCCCTTCCTCGCCGCCTCGTCGCCGCCCGTCGTAAGGGCATGGTTGCTCGTCTGGCGGCTCGGTCGGCGCCGTTGCCGCCCCATCGCCGCCTCGTCGCCGCCCGTCGTCTGGGCCTGACCGCTGGTCTGGTGGCTGCGTTGTCGCCGTCGTCGCCGCGTCGCCGCTCAAAGTGCACAACATAATTTGCACGGCATAAATGTACAACGTTGTTTGCACGATGTCGATTGCACCATGCGGTTGCGCCGCAACGACTGCGCCACGTAGTTTGCACCACAAGTCGTGCACAGCATAGATAATACAACATAGGTTGCACCACTTATGTTGCCCCACGTTAATTGCACCGCAACGCTTGCGCACCATATACATTGAACCACATATGTTGTGCCACGCAGGTTGTACTGCAATGATTTTGAGCAAACATACATTGCACCACAGCCACGTAAACCGCATCACCTACATTGCACTACATGTATTGCACACCATGTTTTGACCACATAGATTGCACTTCAAGGAATGCTCAGCGCGTGTTGCTTGGGGTCCACGCGTTCTACCTATACGCATCAATACATCAGCATGCATGCATACAAGTGTATCACTCTTGACCGATGCAGATGCAACTATACACAATGTCCCTTCCACATGCGGCTCTGCGACTGCGTCTGCTCAATTTTGCATCCGGCCACCCCCTGCGAGCCCATGCTTCTTGTGCCGCTCCTTTGTGCAAACGCCTTGCTTTTCGTGCTTACCAGGAGACCAGAAGATATTTGTACGTCGGTGGCTCGAATTGGCAGCGCGACGACGGTTTCAACGGTCTCATCGCGGACAGCGCTCGGGCATGGCAGAGAGTTGAGTGATGGTCTCACAGGGGTAGTTTGCGTGCTACCTTTGCAGATTCGCGTGCCATCGTTTTGGCGCCCTCCGAGCGTGGCATAAGCTTGCCCCTCTCCCCTCTTTGGGCGTCAAGGAGACGGAGGGGACGCGAGCCCCCCCCAAAAAAAACTTCTGGGACGTAAGACGTACCCAGGCCGAGCATGAGCATATGTTGCTTGCACTCTGCGGCGCCAGGGTTCCAATCATTGGCGATCAACTGGCAGTATTGCGTGCAGTTTTCCGTCATCGGGGGGCTTGTCCCAGGTTGGTTTAAAAGACGCGCCAACGACAGGGTGTGTATACATATACATATATATATGCATGTAATGTATACATATATATACATATGTATAAGTATATATGTGTATGGTTATGTTGATGTATGTATGTATGTATATATACATACATATACACATATATACATATATATATATACCAGCTGCATTGGGAAATGTGTCCCGTTTCGCAGAAACATCTCGTTGCAGAAGGCGTTTCGCTCGCTAGGACCAGGCTTCTTGGGGCAATGCGATCATGATAATGAGGAGGAGAGGGGAATCAGGAGGGGGAGGTTGAGCTACACGTTCACCTTCGGCCCATCCTCTTTCCATATTCTGGCAACGTATCCCCCACCTCCCTCGACAAAGAAAAAAATCATCAGTGTCCTCACAACCAGATGTTTTCGGTTGCCCGCGCCAGTGTATTGGCTCATTCCCGCCCCCTCCCCCATCCTCCCACACCTCCTCGGCCACTTTTTCTCCCTCCTGATCCCCTTCCACTCCTCAGACTCGGCCGTCCCTCTCCCCTCGGCCTCTCCCTCCTCTGTATATCCCTTCTTGTCCTCAGCCTGTCTCCCCCCCCCCTCTCTCATCATAGCGGCAACAAATCCTGGTAAAGGGTCCGTCCCTGTATTTCCAGATCATTCCGATGCTCCCCGCGTCCTTCGGAGGCGAGAGCCGCTAGATACTCCAGGTGTTTTGGACCGCGCCCTGAGCCGATCGCATCATGACGTCATTACTGCCATGTCGTCCTTCTCTTTGTCAGATCTCCCTCGATCAGAGCTCACTTCGACACGTCCGATCCGCATCGATTTCGAGTTCACTTGACCCGACTCGCTTCGATCCCGGTCCACATATTATCCGATGAGGCTCCATGCTTGCATGGCGTTCACGGGCTTTCTGACGCCACCGGATCCGACGCACGCTCCGACCCGCTTGCAGATCTTGCGCCAGCTGACCGCACAATGACTTCACGATTCTCATATGCTTCTCCTCGTCTCCAGTCATCCAGTCGGTCCAGATCGCACGTTGGCGACCGCAGGACCTCGATTTGAAGTGATTGTTGATCTGGATATAGATGTTAGCCAGTGTGGGCCCCAACCAGTGTGTTTCTAGCGTGTTGAGTGGTGCAGCTGATGTGGAGCAAATATGTGGTGAAATATATGTGGTGCAACCTATGCGGTGCAAGCAATTACTTGCTCAACTTGAAGCTGTCCTCTCCACTGCTCGTGCAAACGTCCCACCCTCCCACCCACAACTTGGTCGCAAGACCTCTGAAGACCGTGACGGCAGGTACCAAATGGAACTTGGCAACGACACCGACGCCGACGACGGCACCGACAACGACGACGACGACGCCGCCGACACCGACTACGACACCGACGACGTCTCCAACGTTTTCGACGACAACGACAGCGACGACGACGACGACGACACCGACGACGACGTCGACGACGCCGACGACGACGACGATGACAACGCCGACGACGACGCCGACGACGACTACGACGACGACGGCGACGCCGACGACGACGACGAAGACGACGACGACGATGTCCATTTCGGAGGCCTCTGGTAGTGTTCTTCGTGCTTGTTGGATGTTCTGTTGTATCCTGGGGAGGGTACCCTTGGACGTTCTGTGCGTTTTGGCCGGCGGAGGGTCTCATGTCCTTGAGGAGTGTTCTTCTGGCGTGGGTCCGTTTGTAGCTACTCACCACCCACCAAGCCACTCCAACCCAACCCGAAGGCCTCAAGTTGCCATCCATTCCCAGTGTGTGGGGGGGGGGCGTCGGGGAATGTGGATTCTTGTTTCATATCTCTATATTCATATATATATATGAATATATATATATATATATAAAAAAAAATAGTTGGTACATATATCTATTTACATATAGTTATTTCTCGCTCCGGAAAAATATTGAACCCGTACCCCCCGCCCCCAGCTCGACAGTTGGGTCTGCCGGGTGGGTTAGGGTGGTCGGGTAGGTAGTCCATGGTAAACTAAGTATGGCCCGAGCGGTCCCCATTCGAGAACGCGAGGCGGGATCCCCAGGGACCACCTGGGTGCGTGGCGGCCTTGGTCTGCAGCTGTGGCTCGTGATTGGTCGAAGGCGCGTGGCGGAGCACCAGAGAAGCACCCGGGTCCTCGTGGCCTGGCTGCCGCGGCATGCAGGGTGTGCAAGGCGCGTCGGAACCGCATTTCTTTCGGGGAAACGTAAGACCCGAGCAAGCCGGAACTCGGGTTAGCCGAAGTTTTTTGACGAGCGCGTCCAGGATTTTGGCGGTCCGGTTTTCGTGGGATGTCTGCAGCGGGAGCCCGCGTCAAATTTCATATTGGATTTCGTCATTTTCAGAAGGCCCCCGTTAGGCCAACCCGAGTCCCCTGTACCCGAATCTCACGTCTCCCCGATTCTTTCCATCTATATAACAACCCCACCCTGTCGGATGCGGGACATCGACTTTCGGATGGCCGCACGTATTCCTCGGATCGGTGCCGGGCCCCCCCTGGCCCCTTGGTGCGTCCAGCGCCGGAGCAGCCCGGTGATTGCTTTGCGCTGCTGCGCGTGCTGGCGCGGCCGATTCGATTCGATTCCGATTCTGTGGCAGGGCAGCCCGATTCGACGCACGCTTCTGCCTGACCCGAGTTCCCGAGCCGATTTTGAGTGGCCAGGCGAGATTCGGAAGATGGGAGGGTTGGATGAGGAGCATGAGAAGGAGGAGGCGGAGGGGGAGGGGGAGGAGGGGAAGAGGAGGACAAGGTCACGGCCTGGGAGAACAGTAAACTTCTAGACCAGGATTTTGTCAGATCCAGCGGGGGAGATCGGACAATGGATACTGTCCGTTGTTTTGGTTTGTCAAAGTCCCCAGTTACGCGGCTTGAGGATGAGAAGGTGTGGGAGAGTGAGGGGGAGGATGAGCAGGAAGAAGAGGAGGAGGAAGAGGAGAAGGGGGAGGAAGACCAGTGCAAACCCAAGGCGCGCTTTGCGGGAAGTACCCCGTTGAAAGACGACCACCTCATAATCCTCAGCCTTGTCAAAACACCACTCTTGGAACATCAGCTCCGCGAATCATGGCTGCTCTGCCCAAGCAATCATGAATCCCGCCAGAACAGCATGCATGGAACTTCAACTCCGCGACTCAATTTGACTGCTGTGTCCTGACATCCGGAAGTCATGGCAGAACACCAGCCCTGGGGTTTCAGCCCTACGTGTTGAAGTTGGTTCGAACTCCTGGGACGAATGTGTGCGGCGCCAGGGCGCGAGCCACAATTTGAAAAAGTGCCGCCCTCCAAAGCCGAAGCCGTCGGACACTCGTCCCAAACAGTGCATGCATTTAGGTGCTGCTACTTCTTCTTTGAGTAACTGGGCCCTGTCGTTGGTCTGGCGGCGATGTGGCCGCCGTCGCCGCCTCGTCACCGCCCGTCGTCTGGGCCGTGTCCTCGGTCTGGCGGCGATGTGGCCGCCGTCGCCGCCTCGTCACCGCCCGTCGTCTGGGCGTGCCTGCGGGTCTGCCGGCTGTGTTGTCGCCGTCGCCGCCCGACGCAGAGTGCACATCATATAATGCAGAACGTATATTGCACTACGTAGATCTTCTTTCCTGAACATGTGTGAGGATCTACCCCCCCTGGTATTCAATCGCGCCCCCCCCTTCGCGTTGCAATTTGCACATGAGCCTGCCCCATCGTCCATCCTATAGATGAACTCGTACCATGACAGCGAGTCGGGTATCGACCCCCCCCCCGCATCCTCAGCAAAACATACGGTGCGCGCGCAACCGTTCATTAACAGTCATCAGTTTCCAAGGATGCGCCGCAACAAACGGGACGAAGTGCGCACGCGCGCTTCGTCGCGTTTGCAGGCCGACATATTTTACAACACTTTGGGTGTCGTAAAGATTTCAAAGTTTAGCGTACGAATCATATCACAAACACATGGTTCCGCAACGTGGGTATTCAAAACATTGGCGCTCGCGCTCTTGCATATTTAACATTGTCATAAACTGCTACCAAGCGGGCCTCTCGAGCGCGCATGTCCAAATCGTCGAACGCCCTTGCGTGCGTGCTGTCGGAAGTATCATTTGCAACAGAAGGGGCGCAGTGCGCACGCGCGCGTCGTCGCGCGCGCATTCCGATACAAACGCATTCAAAAACAGTGGGTTGCGTAAGGTTTGCAAAATCGAGTGTCCCGAACATATAAACATGGCTTTGCTCCATCACTTTTCAAACTGAGAAAAACCTGTCTGCGCGCTCTTGCGAATTCCCAAGAGACCATCGGTTTTCAGCACTGTCATCCAATTCTGCCAGTCGGGCCTCTCGCGCCGCATGCTGAATTCATCCGAACGCCCTTGCGCGCGTGCTGGGGGATGGGCACGATCCGTGTCAAATAAGACCACGTGGGCCACTCGCGAGCGTCGGCCGCGCGCGCATGTCGAACTCCTTCATCGTTATCGTCATCGTTATCGGGGGCCGTGATCAACATCGGCGGCATCATCGGCCTTGCCGTCGTCATCGCCGCCATCGTCACCATCATCGCTATCCTCATCGTCGCGTCTAGAATTATTGGCGTCGCCACGATGCCGCGCCCCCCCGAATCACGGGTTCGCACAGAAGTGACCGCTGGGACATGCCGAGCGGTCAGCGCTACCGCGGCCGCGTCGGTCGCGCCGCACGAGCTGGCCGCTGCGCGCGCGAGCATGGCCGGGCTAGCGCGGCCGCAGAGATGCACCACCCAACGCCAAGCACTCATTGCAATAGCCGTTTAATGAGCTTTGCAGACCCATTTGCGGGTGGGTGGGTGGGATGATTGCGCGAGCCGTGGGGTTGACATCTCATTGCGGGCATTGGCGGGTTCCGATTTCTTAAAAGAGGATAGGCTCCACCCCCCAGGATTATCACTTCCCTTTTTCGTAACACAACGTACCTATGATTCTGCCGCATCGTCCATCCTGAATCTGAAGCCGTACCATCCCAGGGCAACCGACATCGCCAACCCCCGGCATCCGGTGCAAAACAAACTGCGCGCGCACTCGCTGACCACAAATCATGGATTGCCAACAGCCCCTTGCAAAAAAATGAGACGAAGTGTGCACGCGCGCGTCTTCGCGCGCGCATGCCGAAATCCTTAAAACATTCTCGCTTTCGTAAGGATTTCAAATCGGTGCCCAAAACATATAGAAACACACGCATGTTCGCAACACCGGCTTTCAAAACAAAAACTTGCGCGCGCGCTCTTGCGATCTTTCAGAAGCCATTGGTTTTTCAATATTATCATCAAGTGTTACCAGACGGGTTTCGCGCGCGCATGTCGAGATCGTTCGACCGCCCTTGCGCGCGTGCTGTCGCGAGAATATTTTGCAAGGATTGGGGCGAAGTTCACGCGCGCGCTTCGTCGCGCGCGCATTCTCAAATCTTGTAAGAACCTGCGGTTTCGCAGCAATTGCAAAACCGACTGTCCAAAACATAGAAATTACAGGGTTTCGCGACATCAGGCTTCAAAAGAACATGCGCTCGCGCTCTTGCCAGCTCTTAAGAAAACAATCGGTTTTTTTTCAACATTTTTACGGATTTCTGCCGAACGGGCCTCTGTCGCCGCACGCCGACATGATTCGCACGCCCTTGCGCGGGCGATGGGGGGCACGGTCCGTGTCAAAGAGTACCGCGCGGGTCACTCTCGCGCGACGGCCGCGCGCGCATGTCGAACCCTTTCCGAAACCTTCATCACCGACGCGAGGGCGCCGTCATCGTCGCCGGCGTGATCAGCATCGGCGCCCGCAGTGGCCGCGCCGTCGTCGTTGCCAACATCGCGACCAGCATCGCTGCTACTATCATCGTGTCTACCGTTTCCGACGTCGCCATGATACCGCGCCCGCCCAAGTCGCCAGCCCGCACTGAAGTGCCCGCTGGGATGTGCCCAGCGGTCAGAGCCACCGCGGCCGCGTCGGTCGCGCCAAACTAATTGGCCGCTGCGCGCGCGAGCTTGGGTCGGCGAGGCCGCAGACACGGTCCAGCCAAAGTCAAGTTCACCGCAATCGCCACCGCATGGGTTTTGCAAACCAGGTTACGGGTGGGTGGGTGGGATGATTGCGCGAGCAGTGGAGGTGGTCAAACAAAGTGCAGGGTAGTCAATTGCACACGTCGGTTTTCCCCCCCAAAAAAAAGCGAAATAGGTTTTGCTCCCATCCCCCCCCCGGACTTATCCACCCCGGGGGAACCGATGCAAAACGCATATGATTCTGACCCAATGTCCATCTTACCTGAAAGTTCATACTATCCCAACCAGGCCGGCATCAACCCTTCCCCCGCCATCCTTTGCAACAAATGCAATGCGCGCGCACTCGTTGATCACAAATCATGGGTTCCCAAGACCCTTTGCAAAACATATGACGAAGAGCGCACGCGCGCGTCGTCGCGCGCATGCTTATTTTTGTATATATATATATATATGTAAATATACATATATAAACCTTGGTTTTCGAAAGATGTCAAGATCGAATGCCCAAAAGATAATACACAAACACGTGGTTCACAACACGGGGTTCCAACAACAACGTGCGCGTTGTTGCGAGTTCTTAACAAAACCACGCGTGTTTTTTTGGAAACACATGAAAAAATTCTGCCAAGAGGGCTTCGCGCGAGCATGTCGGACTCGTTCGAACACCCTTGCACCCGTGCTGGGGTCGCACGATCCGTGTCAATTAACACCATGCAAGCCAGTTTCTCGCGCCTGCCGCGCGCCCTTTTTTTTCTTATTAAAATCTGCATCGCCGACGCGAAGACGCCGTCATCGTCGTCGGCGTGATCGGCATCGGCGCCGTCATCGCCGCTATCCGTATCATCGTGTCTACAAGTGTCGTCACCAACATCGCCACTATCATCGCCATCGTGTCTACAATTTTCGACGTTGCCATGATACCGCGCCCGCCCAAGCCGCCGACTCGCACTCAAGTGCCCGCTGAGATGTGCCGAGCGGTTCGCACCACCGCGGCCCCGTCGGTCGCGCCAAACTGCCTGGCCGCTGCGCGCGCGCATGCGCGGGCTGGCGCGGCCGCAGAGATGCACCAGCCAGCATGAAACACTCATCGCAATCGCCGCCGCATGAGGTTTGCAAAGTAAGTCGCGGGTGGCTGGGTGGGATGTGTGCGCGGGCAGCGGAGTGGACAACGCACTGCGAACAAACATTCGTTGTATCACGTATAATATTGTACCTCGGAGGTGGCACCACTTGGATTGCACCACGCAAGTGGCGCAGCACATATTGTACAACCTAGATCGCACAACGCGTATAGCACGACAAAGCGAACGCCACGTAGATTGCACAACGCACTTGGCATTGCCTATATTGCACACGGTACGTCGCACCACAGAGGTCTTACCACATACTTTGCACAGCATCGATTGCACCGCATGTTTTGCACCACGCACGTGAATATGTATATATATATATATATACATATTCACATGTATATGTATAACAATGTGTGTGTGTGTGTTGCACAGCAGACGTGCCAGGTTCCACTTCTCATGTTGCACTACCCAACTTGTACCACGTATAGTGTACAGTTTAGATTGCTCCACGTAGGTTGCACACCACATGCGTTTAGGATCCTGTTGTTTGGGGTCCACGCTGGCTAGTATGTTCATACTGATGTGCGCGGCGCTGAGGCGAGATCCACAGTTTCAAACTCATCCGTCCTCCATCCTTGAAGCTGTTGCAAACGTTACAAATAATGTGCGCGGCACTTGGGCGAACGCAGCATTTTGAAAACCACCCGCTCTCCATCTTTCAAGCTGCTGCAGAATTCAATTATCAGCGGCACACGTGGTGAGGATGTCACAAGCCGAAGGCCTGTGCCGCATTACCGACACGTTTGGGGGTGCGACGGGGAGATGTTACCAGTAAAGAATCAGGGTTGGATGAGAAGGAGGAGGAGGAGGAGGAGACGACAAGGTGAAAACGGGGGAGGGGGCGGGCGAGAGGGAGCATGCAGGAGACGTGGACGGGTGGGCGTGCAAAGAGGGTGCGAGCAAGCTCGAGTCCGATCCGAAAAGAGAACGCGCTTTTCACGACAATCCTCGGAGGGAGAGGCCGAACGACAGTGCCGCTTTCACGGCTCCAAGGTCGAGCGAAACCTCGGCCCTTTCACTGCCTCCACAGCCTATTGGGCGGTTGTCTGGCGAGTTCAACGGGGAGTGCTCATCACCCCCCTGTGCATCCATTGGTGATGCTCCGCATGCCTCCCTCATGCCCTCCTGCCCGGGGACCACGCGACCACGGCAGGTGGTAATTTCGCACCCGATGGCGCACCACACATGCGAGGCCTTTTTTTCCGAGCGACCGTCGATGCTGCACCCGCAGATTCTCGCCCCCCCGCCCGCGTGCCTCCGCCCGGCGCTGCGCGGGATGTCGAGGGCTGCTTGGCGCGCAGATAGCCGATGGAGTTCGCTCGTCCCAGCGAAGTGGGAAGGCAACCCGTCCTGGCCAGGCGAATGACGGTAGCACGCATACTCGGACTAAGGCCCAGCCGGGGAGTGTTGTGGGCGGGGGGCGCGGGGTCGCGCGGGAGCGACCCGGAGGAGGAGGAGTAGTAGGAGGAGGAGGAGGAGGAGGAGGAGCGACCCTCCTGTTTTCTCCCATGGGCGGGGGCGCCCAGCACGGTCCGCGGGGTCGCCGCTCCTTGTCGGGGGGCGGTGACACCACGGGCCGTTGGCCATCCTCTTCCCGCCAAGGGGCGGCGCCATTCAGTCAAGGCAAGCCGCGTTGGCTGGCAGGAGAGACTCGGGGGTGGACAGAACCCCAACAGTGACACGTCGATTAGTGAATTCTCTGTTTTCGGTTCTCGAGATGGCGCCGTGGCCGTTATTTTCCAGGCTTGCGCCCGCCAAGTTTGGGCCTCAGGTCGTTTTCACTAAACCACGTTTTACTAAAGGGGGGTTTGTCCATCCCCGAGAGACTGTGCTGGAGTGCCTCCTCTCTTGAGTCTCAGTGCGAAGATCGGTGCTGATCCCGCCGCCGTCTCGGTCTCGTGCCGTCTGGGGTCCGCAGATGTTAAGATGTCTTCCGGCCCCAGGTATGTGATGAGTGGCCGGTGTTTGCGGCCATCTTTGCGCATCAGGGGCCTGGCACAAAGCAGCAGCCTCGGACCGCCCGTCTCGCCGTTTCCTTGTATGTGCATCCCCCTCTTTCGCAATGCATGTGCTGTTCTTGTACTGTCTGCGCTTTCTGCTTGTAATGCGACAGGCAAACAAAAATGTGCCCGCAACCTTGGCGCCCGAGCGAATATTTTCGCTGCGTCGGTTCCTGCTTTGTTTGGCGTGTTGAGTGCGGACCTGTCACCTGACCAACCAGCGGTTGAACCAGATGCGACATCCAGAGTCTGCCCCCCCCCCCCCTGTCCCCGCGTCCGTGCGCTCGTCGAGGCACGGCGTTCCGAATGGCCCCTTGGGCGGGCTGCGACGGGAGGACCTGGCCGTGTGGAACACCTTGGTGGACTGGAGCGGCAAGGAGCTCGAGTACGAGCCCGGCTACCCAGAGGGCCAGGACGGCGGCCGAGCCGCCTCCACGCCCCCCTGCTCGTTCCCTCCCTTTCGCCCCGTTGTCCGCAAGCACGCGAGCCGACAGTTGGAGCTGTCCGCCCCAAGGAAAACCCTCCGCGACCGCCAGCAGGCCCAGAAGCCGCCCCGAAAGGCCCAGATCAGTCCACGTCCCAAAGCCGTGCCCAAGAGGCTTCGGAGAAGCCCCCTCCTCATCATCCCATCTCCTTGTCCCTGCTCCCTGCACCGTCCACCGTCTTCCTCCCGTTCGACTCTTTCGGGCCTCGCTTCATATCCGGCTCGCGAGCGCTGGCGAGCGTCAGCGTGACATCGCTCGAACCGCTTTGGATTTTTTCCCTGCTGTGCTGCGACCGGGTCGATTGCCCGATCAGCGTGTCCGAGATGGCAGCGCGCCCTCTTCCATCCTTCTCCACCTTCTGTCATCTTATAAACGCCCATCCGTCTTTGCTGCCTTTCCCACCTTGAGCCCTCTCTTCCTCGTATTCGCTGCGATCTTTCTTAGTAGCGACGTGGCGCCCACCAGGACGATGGATGCACATGTGGCAGGATGCCTGTCCAGCATTCAGCCCTTGCATGGTTGGGTGAGCCGTGCCTCGGCACGTGAACCTGGCGCGTGGCTCTTGGATGTTCCACAGCAGGGTCCGTCCCTGTGCTTTGTTTTTCAGTTTCCTGGTGCACATCCGAGCAGGCATGGTGAGCCTTCCAGCGCGTCATCGCAATGGGGAGGGTTTGGTGGGGAGGGGTAGGACGTCAGAGACGGGACGAGCGCATCTAGCCTGCCTCCCTCGTTTTTCCTCTCTGCTGCCATCCTTCCCCTTCACCCCGTGGCCCCCCCCTTCCACGTCGTATCCCCCCCCCCAGGCGGCAGGGCCCCGTCTACACATAGCATCACGCACATATGCATCTACCCGGGGTCCAGTGCCCGGGGCTTCAAGGGCAGACTCCAGATCCCCATGCCAGTGGCGGGGATCGTGCCCCCTCCGAGACGGCAACAAAAGCGGTCGGACACGGCCTCAGAGAGCCCGAATAACCTCCAGGACAGTTCAGGAGGCCCCCGAGACGGCCCAAGACTGCTCGAATATAGCAGAAGATATTCACAAGACGTCGCTATCAAGAGTGCCCAAGCAGTTCAAAACGCCCCCTCCGTAGCCATTTTGGCTCAAGTCACTTTGGCTCAAGGAATGCACGGCAGGTCGTCCATGTGTTGTTTCCGATGTAAGTCGTTTTTTTCTGTTTATTGAGCCATGACGTCCTGCAGCTTGGTAGTGACGCTTTCTGAGAATGCCAACGCGGAGCGCTTTGCTTCATGGATGGCTGCAGAGAAAGAGGAAGTTGTTTTCGCCGTAGACGGCGGGAACTTCGGACGCCCACTTACCGCAGTCGGTGTCCAGAAATGGTGGGCTGGCAAGGAACGATTCTTCATGGAACAGCGTGGCTGGAAGATTCTAGAGTACCGCATCTTCGACATTGTATCAGATGCACAAGTTTGTGGCCATATCGAAGTCGGCATCTTCTCGGGCGCGGACCCCGAGCTCAACGTTGCCACTGCGCACTGCGGTGTTGGGGCTACTTTCGCATGGTTGCTATATGTGTATATCTTGCCGTCTTCACGGGATAAAGGTATCGGAATGGCCGCAGTGGTTGCAGCTTGCCGTGAAGCGTTTCATTTGGGTGCCTCTTCGACGCTATTGATTGTTCAGGAGGCAAACTTGCGTGCGCGACGATTCTACGAAAGGGTCGGGTTCAGCGACACAGGCAAATCAATGACAAGGAGCGGAAGAAGTTTTATCCTCATCGAATACAAGAATAAGAAGGTAGCACCTGCTGTAGCCTTGGTGGAGGAGCAGGACGCTGAGTGTTTGGCAGCTTGGTTGGGTGCAGAAAATCTGGCGGTGCAGCATGCAGTGGATGGCGGGGACTTCGGACGGCCTATTTCTCCTGCTGGCATTCGTGGGTTCTGGTCAGGGTTTGCCCAATGGTGCCGGACAGCGAGATCTCGGGAGGCGCTTGCCCATCGAGTCTTTGTTGCACGCGTAGACGGTGTTGCGTGTGGGCACATTGAGATTGGTGTTCTGCGATCCATCGACACATCCCACAACCCAGTAAACAGTTTCTGTGAAATGGAACCGTTTGCGGTATTGTTGTACGTCTACGTCCTCCCCGAGAAACGTCGGGCAGGTGTCGGCCTGACAATGGTGCATCTCGCGTGCGAGCAGGCATTGCAAGCGGGAGCCAAGCAAGTGGTCCTGCTTGTTGAGGCCAACAATTTGGGAGCGCGACGCTTCTACGCGCGTGCGGGTTTCAAAGACACAGGGGTCACTGTGCAAAAGGCAGGGGCAACGTTCCTCCTTATCGCATGTGTGGGTGCGGGGGAGGCAAGCGCGCAAGACAAGACGAGGGAACTGGAGGCAGATGACTCCGAGTGCCCGAGGAGGGCGCAGGTCGCATAAACCGCATATGTGATGGTGGAGGCGTACTGTCATAGAGACGCGTCATGCTACCACTTCGAGTATGTCGTGTAAACCGTAGGTTGCCACTCCCCAGTGATTATCATCGTATCTTCGACATCCACTGTCGCTGCAACTAGAAAAAAGTTCAAAACGCCCCCAGGGAGGAGCCGAGAAACTACACCATTTCAAAACATTCAGGGAACATCTACAGATGTTGCCGTTCCAGCGTTTTCGTTTGAGATGCGCTTCAGAGTCAAGGTGGACCCCAAGAGGACCTCAAGAGGCTTTGAAGACGCCGCCTTCACGAGACCCCAGGAAGCCGCAAAAGGCGCTCCAGAGGCCTCAAGAGGCCCCCAAGAGGCCCCAAGACGCCCCAAATACGTCATCAAGAGATTGCCAAGGGGCCCCCAGGAGTCGAACGAGGCCCTCACGAGCCCCAAGAGGCCCCGAAGAGGTCCTCAAAAGACCCCCAAGAGGCCCCAAGTGGCGTCCAAGACGTCCCCAAGAGGCCCACACATGTCCCAAGATGCTCCCAAGATGCCTCCAGGAGACCCCCAAGAGGCTCCCAAGGCCCCTACCAGGGGCCCCCAAAGCGCCCTCAAGAGGCCCCCAGAGAACAACGACCTTGCTCAACCACTCACTCCCCTAAAGTCTGGCCAGATTCGCAAACTAATTAAACATTGAAGCACAACCTGAATACAAGAATCCAGTAAATGGCGGCACCGCACAATGAGGACGAGTTCATTGGAGGGGGGCGAGGACGGCAAGGCGGAGTGAGCGAGGGAATGAGCGATTCGCAGTGGAGAACACATGAGAACAAGAGGAAGCAGGGGGAGCACTCAGGGCGACGACACTTGCGACGCCCACTTTTTGCGCAGAACAATGAAAAAGGTATAGAAGCACTGTCGACACGAGCCCGCGAGCGCTCCCAGAGAGCTGACCGCTTCTGTTTCAGCCGTTGCACTTGCTTCCAAAGCATATGTCTGCCTAGAACCAGGGCCCTCGCGGAGCGCACGCGAATGTTACTAGCATGCGACTATACATATATATATATATATAGATATATGTATAGATGTGTGCCTATATAGGTGTATATATACATATATATATATACATAGGGATCTGCAGTGAGGGACCATGACAAGACACGCCCTACGTTTCGTCAGGGTTCCCTGAGTTTCTTTGGTTGGTGTTCGGCGCGGAAGGTCGCCGCAATTTCGAAGAAATTGCAAATGCCAGGCCATTCTGGGTTTCTTGAGCGTCGGTCGGTCCCGGCGCGCGCCCGAACTTCCACGAAATTTCCAGGCATTCGGGGTAGGTTTCTTCGCCCGCCACTCGGATTGTTCGCCCCGCGTTGCCCATCCATCAGCGGGGTTTCGCCAGTCTGTCAAGTGGGCGATGGCACATTTCGGAGCGCATACCCGAAAGTGGGTGCATTTCGGGGCGCATTTCTTGATGTCAAATTGCTTGACGCCAACAGTCAAGAAACCGCTCGGGCCAGGGTGCCCTTGGTTTCTTCGTTTGCAGCCGAAGTGCAAGACACCCGACCCTGGACCAAGAAACCTCGGCGGATTTCAGGGTTGGGTTTCTTGCGTCGGGTTTCTCGCGAATCGACCCCCACTGTATACATGGGGAATTTGTGTATTGATCACCCTCCTGAGGATGGGTCCGAAGGGGTTGCCTCCCCCCTGCGGGCCACTGCAAGGCGGCGATGCCGACAGCCCAAGGACAGCTCGATCTTATCATCATCCGTTCTCTCCCTTCCTCTTGTTTCGGTCTTTATGGTTTATGTCCCCCCCACTGTCTGCTGAGGGCATTGTGAAGAGGGCGAGGAGGAGGAGGAGGGGGAGGAGGAGGAGGAGGAGGAAGAGGAGGGGGAGGAGGGGGAGGAGGAGGAGGAGGGGGAGGAGAAGGATGAGGTGGAGGCGTAGGAAGAGGCGGAGGGAGGTGACGGGGACGAGGACGACGATGATGCGGTGCGGACGATGTGAGAAGGAGGTGTAGGAGGAGGAGGAGGAGGAGAAGGAAGCTGCGGAGAAAAATACTAAGAAAACAGAGGAGGAGCAACAACATCATCAGCACGGGAAGAACAAGGAGGAGGCGGAAAATTAAGAGGTGGAGCAGACATGACAGCAGCCCTTTGACCTATAGCCGCATGCTGAGGAGGGGAATGACAACGAGGGCGAGGAGAACAACTATGGGAAAGCGAAACCGAACAACACTGCGATCCTCCTGCTCCTCCTCCTGCTCCTCCTCCTCCTGCTCCTCCGCCTCCTCCTCCTCTTCCTCCTCCTCCTCTTCCTCCGTCTCCTCCTCCTCCTCCTCCTCCTCCTCCGCCTCCTTGGCGATCCTCCTCCTCCTCCGCCTCCTTGGCGATCCTCGCTTCCCCGCGGCCCCAGGCCGAGGCGGCGCTCGGCTCCCGCCCCGCGCGCGCGCGCGCCCGTCCGCGGCGAGGAGGCCGCCGGCAGGGGCGTGCCCGTGGCCGTTGGCCGGGCGCTCGGGCGCCTCCCTTCTGCTTTCGCCTCCTCCTCCCCCTCGTCCTCCTCCTCTTCCTCCTCCTCCTCCTCCTTCTCCTCCTCCTCCTCCCTCTCCTCCTCCCCCTCCGTTCCTTTTTTCCTTGTGCATAACTTCTCCCTGTCGCACCCCGGGGCAAGTTTTTTAGGTCTGACCGGGCTTCTCGCCTGAGACGCCCTCACCACCTACGATTCTGAAGCTTAAACAATGGCAACAGTTTCACCGATGGAGGGCGGGTGGTTTTCAACATGTGGTTCTCGCCTGAGCGCCGCGTACATTCGTTTTAGACCTGAGCAAGAGCTTCACGGATTGAGGGCGGGTCGTTTTCAAAATGTGGTTCTCGCCGTAGCGCCGCTCACATTCGTTTCAACAAGTTAAAAGAGCTTCACGGATTGAGGGCGGGCCGTTTTCAAAATGTGGTTCTCGCATTAGCGCCGCGTACACTCGTCTTGGCAATTTGCAACAGTTTCACGGATTGAGGGATGGGTCATGTTCAACATGTGGTTCTCGCTTTGGCGCCGCGCACATTCGTTTCAACATGTTGCAAGAGTATCTCGGATTGAGGGCGGGCCGTTTTCAACATATGGTTCTCGCTTTGGCGCCGCGCACAGTCGTTAAACAAATGCAAGACTTTCGCGGGTTGAGAGAAGGCCGTGTTCAAAATGTGGTTCTCGCCGGAGCGCCGCGCACGTTCGTTTTAAACAGTTCCAAGTGTTTCACGGACTCCCATTATCAACGTACCAGGAATTGCGTGTAGGACGGATTCAGGATTATGCGGGCGCAACAGTTATATGGATTCACGAGTTGAAGTCCCAAAAATAGAGGTTCTAGCACGATCCCAGATTGTCAGGACGCAGCAGTCAGGTTGGCCCGTTGCGTGGACATCCCGAGAGCAATGTTTTGGCATGCTTCAAGGTCTTCAAACAGTTGTCTTCCAACGAGGCAGTTCCCTGAATGGAGATGAACCGTTGTAGGGGCCTGTGAAGAGGGAGCTTGGAGGGAGGCTTGATTCAATCATTGTTGATGGCTCTTAGGTTTACGCTGGTCCTCCTCCTCCTCCTCCTCCTCCTCCTCCTCTTCCTCCTCATCCTCATCCTCATCCTCGTCCTGCGGCCCTCTCGTGCTCCTCCTCCGCCTCCTCCTCCTCCGCCTCCCCTCGCCGCAGTGCGGCGCCAGAGCGCTGGCAGCAGCCGAATCACCGTGGGCTCCGGCTGCGCGCGCTCCTGCGCTCCCCTCCCCGCGGGGTCGCCCGCCGGCCCCGTCCGCGGCGGCGCGGCGGGCGGGTGCCGCAGCCTCGCCGGCGACTGTTCCCCCCCAGGCCGTCGACCCCTCGACGGAGGAGGAGGAGGAGGAGGAGGAGGAGGAGGAGGAGGAGGAGGAGGAGGAGGAGGAGGAGGAGGAGGGGGAGGAGGGGGAGGAGGGGGAGGAGGAGGAGGAGGAGGGAGGAGGAGGAGGAGGAGGAGGAGGGGCTGTTCGGACGCACCCCTACCGAGGAGGGACGGCCCCCCCCCCCCCTCGTACATCCCAGGGCTGGTCCCCGAGTTTCTGGTCTCTTCGAAGACCCCCCGAGGCCACGAGCAGGGGTCGACGTCAGCTACAGCGGGGCCACGCATCAAGAAACGGGATGCTTGTCGTCAGGGTGCACTGGATTTGTTCTCTCCGCGCGCTGCGCGGAGGTCTCCCGCGTCCGTTAGACAGCCTGCTGTGTCCCGAGTGCGACTGTGCTTACCCCCAGCCGCACCCTGCGCGCGGGTCTTCTGGGCTGGGTGTCTTACGAGGGTTTCTTGCGGCCACGTCCGCATTGTACTTTGTAACAGGCTTGTTTTTCAAAGTCAGATCTGGCTCCCCCAAAACACGTTTGCAGCGTAGACCGAACTCCTGGTCGCCTCGATGGGGTCCGAGTAGATGGGGTCGGAGGATCGCGCCGCATCGCCCCTACAACGGCGATGCGACTCGATGTGGAGCCCGATTTTCTCCACGCCGACGTCGCCGAGGCATCGCCGAGGCATCGGCGATGCATCGCCGATGCATCGGCGATGCGGCGCGATCCTCCGACCCCATCTGCTCCGACCCCGTCTTAGGGGGCTCTAGCACTGCGGCCGCCCCCCCGCGGCGGGCAGGTGCCGCATCCGAGCTCCTCTGTACACAAGGGCGCCCTCGAGGGCGCGAAGTTATTCGCGCTTCGCGCTTCGCGCTTCGGCTCCGATTCCTCCTCATCCTCCTCTGATCCCCTGGGAGGCGGCGCGAGAGCGCGAAGTTATTCGCACTTCGCGCTTCGCGCAGCGCGAAGCGCGAAGTTGGGAGCCCTTGTGTACAAGGCCTGCTCTTGCGGGTCCGATCTGGGGTCCGGAGAAGATCGCGCCAACACCGTAGACCGAGCTCCTGTGCGTCTCTATTGGGCTCCGGGCAGGCAGGGCCTGGCGCGGATGGCGCCGCCTCGCGGAGGCGTCGACGACGTGGCTCAGCGTGGAGGCCGCCCCGTCTCCATGCAGGCAGCGGCGATGCATCGCCGATGCATCTGGCCCCGTGGGCTGCCAAGCGGTGCGGTGACCACACCGCGTGGTAAGCCAGTGGAGATTCGCGGCGACCGCGCGCCAGCGAGGGGCCTCCTCCTCCTCCTCCTCCTCCTCCTCCTCCTCCTCCTCGTCCTCCTGGCGCGGTCCGAAAGGACCCCCGCGCCCGCGCTGACTCGCCAGGGAGAGCGCGCTTGCCGCGCTGGTCGGATGGGTCGCAGGCGCCCCGATGGGGCCCCGCACCTCCTCTCCCTCCTCCTCCTCCTCCTCCTCCTCCTTCTCCTCCTTCTCCTCCTTCTCCTCCTTCCCCTCCTTCTCCTCTCCTCTCCTCCTCCTCTTCTCCTCCTCCTCCTCCTCCTCTTCTCCTCCTCCTCCTCCTCCTCCTCCTCCTTCTCCTCGTCCTCCTGGCGCGGCGCGCCGAGTGGCCCCGCGCCTCGATGCTGCTCCGTCTTCGCCAACGCGTGTCTGTGGAGGGTCCCCGGCGAGGCGTGGCCGGCCGCACGCGCCCCTCGGGCGCCGGCCGGCGGGGCGCCAGGTCCTTGCACGCGGCGCTCGGGCTCGGTGGCGCAGTTGATCCTCCTCGCTCCTCCGCCTCCTCCTCCTCCTCCTCGCTCCTCCTCGCTCCTCCTCGCTCCTCCTCCTCCTCCTCCTCCTCCTCCTCCTCCTCCTCCTCCTCCTCCTCTTCCCTTTCCCGGAGTCGGAGCCTCAGGAGACAGGGGTCAGTGCAAACGTCGCAGGCTTCGAGGTTGACACTAACACCAATGTCGGCGGTGTGCCTCCGCCGAGGGAAGCAGATCCCGATCTCGGTGATGGTGGTCATCGATGATGGCTTCCTGCGTGACCGACGTATGACCGCCAGCGCCGACATCTGGAGTCGTCGTCCCCCTGCGGAGGCAACCGCCCGTGTTTGTGTTGATGCCCATTCTCGGATGCTTCCTGGGAGGTTGAACTCTGATTTTTCCCTGGTCCGAAATCCAGCGTAATCCCGTTTGATCCCGTTTAATCCCGCTTAATCTGGTTGAATCCCGCTTTGACCGCGGCCTAGTCCGGCGTAGTAGCTCCCCAATGGGGCTTAATCCTCCTTAGTCTTTCCGACGAAGACCTCCCAGTAGTTGCCTTCGAACCAATTTCCAGGCCTCCAAGAAGACCGGGTCCAGGACAGTCGCCTGTCGCAGAGCTCCTTGTGCGCATCGCGCCACGCCGCGTGCTCCGCGCACGCCCGGGGCCCCCTGGGGTGGCGCGGTGCGGGCTGGGCCTCGAGCGAGATGTTCGCCGCCGCCCCCAAGGTTGCGCGCCCGTTGGCGAGCGGCGGCCCCTGCGCCTAGTTCTTCGAAAGTTCTTTGATTTTTTTGGGCCAAGATCCTTTCTTTCCTAATTGTTCTATCCTGGGCCTGTTCCTGGCCATCAGGGGGCCAGGGACAAGTAGAAACGAGCACAATTAGAAATGAGCACGCTAAGAAATGAACGACGTGTATCTCGGCCGCGACGAATTACAAAGGGACGCGGTCGTGAAGGCGGACGCCCATGGCCATGCCGCGGCGCTGCTTTCTCGCCGCGCGGCGCATGCTCGAGTATGCTGCAGGCGTGGGTGCCAGATGGGTGCTGGCGGCCAGCTTCGCCATGTCTCACTCCCGTGCGCGGGTGCGTGCGCGCGCCAGCGAGCGTGCTGTGCGCTCGCGCGATCTGCAGCGGATCGCGCGCGCGTTGCTAGCCCGGGTCGCCTGCGTGCGGTGTGGCTGTGGGTTCTGCGCACAGTTGCGGCGCGCGGCTGCCAGCGGCGGCGCGTCGGGCCAGGCCGTCGGGCCTGGGCCCGTCGCGGCCGCCCAGCTGGCAGCCTTGCGCCGCGCCGCTCCCACCGACGGCGGCAGCAGTTGGGGCCGACGTCCAGCACGCGCGGCTCGATTTGCGGCGACTGGTAAAGCTAAGGGCGGCAAGGGCGTTAGAAGAAGACGTAAACGCTCGAACCGTTATGGGCAGGCACAAATCGGCTTGGGTTTGCGTGTAGGTCCTTCGCACGTGTTTTTGGTCTTTCTATATACACATATATATATGTATATATGTATGCGTGTGTTTTAAAAGTATGGGTCCTTCGGGCGGCAGGTCGACGCGACCGCGGCCCCGCTGCGCAGGCGAGAGTCATCGCGCCGGCGCGCGCCAGGGATGGGTGCCGCGAGGCGTCGTCGCTGCCCCCCGCGACGCGCGTGCTTCGCAGGTGCTCATCATTCTGGGATGAGGCGCCTCGCGCGCGCGGCGGGTGTCTCCCTGGCGCGCGTTCCTTCTTCTGCCCTTCACCTTGTCTGCCACGCTTAAGTCGGGCACGCCCCGCTACAGGAAGATCCAAACATGGTGACCAAATAGGGGGGGGAACAAATATAGTGGGTGGGGGATTTTTCTATATGATGTGTTGCCTAATGTTTTGCTGCTTTCAAGTTGTCTTCCAGAATTCCCCGGTAGGGGGACATGCCCGACCTAATGCTGCGCGCAGGCGTTGCGCGCGACTGCCCGAGCGGCGGTGCGGCGTGCCGGGCCGTCGCGCTCGGGCCCACCGCAGCCGCCGACGGTAGGCAGCCTCGCGCCGCGCCGCGCCCGCCGACGCCTCGGCCGCAGTCGGGGTCGAGGCCCAGCGCGCGCGGCTCGATTTGTTGGAGGTCCGCGCGGCCTGCTTGGATATGCGCCGGGCCCCCAGGCATCGCCTCCAGCGCCGCCCCCGTCGCGCCCCGCGCTCCAGGAAGGGGGGCCCAGCACAGATCAGAGAAGGTCGAGCGGACCCCCGCAGGTTTGTTTGCGTGCGGTTTTGTTCTCTTGTCGGGGAGGTATCACGCCGAGGCTCGCGTGACGGAGGTCCGAACAACAGAATTCAGAGACAGGAGGAGGTCCTTCCAGGAGGCCCCAGCCAGAGCCAAGGCACTTGAAGCTGATTCCCCTGTTCCGCACCCCGCCGATCTGGTTCTGGGAGATGCTGAGGGGCCAAATGGGGTTCGCGATGGGGCCTTGTGTGGCCCAAATTCGCGCTGACCCTGGTCAGCGCGTCCATGACGTTTCACGGATAAGCCCTCGGAGAGTCCTGGTGGATGCCTTGGATTGGCCCTGGTCGCCCCCTGGCTGCGCCTCCGGCGCCACCCCTGGCGCGCTTCGCGTTCCATAGGAGTGGTCCAACGCCGACCCAAGAAATCCGCGCAGACCTCCGCAAATTCATGTTTACCTTGCCCTTCGTTGTTGTCGGCAGTACGAGGATCTAGAGATAATTTGAAGATGCTCGCCGCAAGCGCCGGTTTGTTCAACCAATTCGGGTGGATCGCAGGCGGGTCGCGGCTGGGCCTCGGTCGGGTCGCTGCTGGGTTGCAGGGTGGGTCGCTGGGTGGGTCACTGGGTGGGTCGCCGGGCGGTGCGTGGGCGAGGAGGACGAGCAACACCAGCAACAACGATAATCCGCAACGCGGAACCGCACTTCAGCCGCGCACCAAGGGGCGGTGCAGGACCTTCTCGGCCCCCTCGCTCTGATGCAGTCGTTTCTGGCCGCTCCGTCGTGCCAGGAAGCGCCAAGTTCGCGAGTCGGCGTGGGGCGTTCCAAGCAGGGCCTCGCCCCAGGCACGTTCTGCCCTCGGCGGGAGCTGGCGGAAAGCAAGCGGCGGCGGGCCCGCCAGCGGAAGCCTGTGGACGGTCGGCGGGGAGTAGGCGGACGTAGGAGTGACTCAGGGCTTCCGGGATCGTCCGCGTGATGGTCCAGCTCCGTCTGTGCGAGTAGGGCAACGAGGAAGACGAGGAGGAGGAGGAGGAGGAGGAGGAGGAAAAGGAGAAGGAGGAAAAGGAGAAAGAGGAGGAGGAGGAGGAAGAGGAGGAGAAGGAGAAAGAGGAGGATGAGGAGGAGGAGCGGGAGGAGGAGGAGGAGGAGGAGGAGGAGGAGGAGGAGGAGGAGGAGACGGAAGAACGATGAGTGGATGGGGGAAGGCTGGATGTTTTTGTTTGGGGGGGGAGAGGGGGAAGAGAGGTGGAGGCGCAGGGGCAATGTCGGGAGGATCGGTTTGGGGGGAGAAAGTGAAGAGCATGTGGAGGCACAGGACCAATGTCAGGAGGATCGGGAGTTGGGGCAGAGACGCACGAGCAGCAGGAGCAATACCAGGAAGTTCTAGACCAGAAACATGAAGGAGGCTATGAGATGATAGGACCGGCTAGGATAGGTTAGGATAGGATAGGGTCGGGCGGCACCTGGGGAACAGTCCGAGGGCAGCAGGGGCATGATCCAGACCTCCGACGTCGTGATCGTCTCGCAGCCTGGACTCCTTTTTTCCAACTTGTTGACGGGCTTCTCAGCCCGAGCCCTTTTCCGGCGGTGCTGGGGCCTCACGGGGGCCCCGCAGCCCGAAACTTGGGCCAAAACTTCCCGCCCCGACGTTCCACGACGCGGGGCAGTCTTGGGAGCATGCTGCCTGGGCCCCGGGAGCCCAGGTCCAGCCACGCCTGCTCTCCCGCTGGCCGCCACGGTGGCGGCCTCGTGGGCGGCGGCCCCACCAGCGGCGGCGACGCCGGCGAGGTGGCCGGGGAGGCTGGGCTCACGTGATGGGGATCAGCGCCACAGCGGGGTCAGCCGATCCCCTCTGGCTGACCCGGGTTTGGGAGGAGCAGGAGGAGGAGGAGGAGGAGGAGGAGGAGGAGGAGGAGGAGGAGGACGACGAAAAGGAGAAAGAGGAGGAGGAGGAGGAGGAGGAGGTGGAGGAAGTGAAGAAGAAAGAGGAGGAGGAGGAGGAGGAGGAGGAGGAGGAGGAGGAGGAGGAGCAGGACCAGGAGGAGGAGGAGGAGGAGGAGAAGAAGGAGGAGCAGGGGGGGGCTTCGGGCGACCCGAGTTTGGGAGCCATGGGTTTGGAAGCCACGGGTTTTTCCGCCATCCGCCGGCCAGTGCGCGGGAATTGGTGAGCGACCGCGCCGAGGTTCGCGACATTGCCCTGGCTGGCTTGCATTAGCGCTGACCCTGGTGGGCGCGCCCCCGAAGTTGTACGGATCACTTGTTGGAGGTTCCTGAATTTTTGCGGGTAAATTGTTGCCGCCCCATGGGGCCATCTGGCGCCGCCCTGGCGCCAGATGGCCCCATGGGGCGGCATCTGGCGCATCTGGGCGCCGCCCTTGGCGCGCTTCGCGCTCCGTCGGATGCGTTCCAGCGCCGGCACAAGATTCCGCTCGGATCTTCGAGAGTTTGTGCTCATGTTGTTGTGTGCTCCTCTGCGGTGTCCCCCGTACATCGTCCTGATCCGCGCCATGGGAGATGTTCGTCGGCGCGGACCTCCGCAAGGTCATGCTCATTCCCCAAACTGTGTGTGCACTCAGGGGTTCCCTGGGTGTCGGTCTGGCCGGCTTGCTGTCGCTATCTCCGCTCGTCGCCGCCGTCGTCTGGGCCTGGGTGTCGGTCGCCGCGCTTGTTGTCATCCTCGCCACTCGTCGCCGCCGTCCGCCGGCGCCGTTGGTGTCCTTCGCCGCGCTTGTTGTAGCCGTCGCAACCCGTCGCCGCCGCCCCGTTATACCCCCTTTGCGTCGCAATCGATTGCACTAGATTGCCCAACGTAGATTGCACTCTGCAGCTTGTGCACCATACACACATATACACATACAAAAATGGACCTATATATATATGTGTATATACATATGTGCCCATCTATTTAATGTATGTATGTCTATAGATATGTGTGTTTTTGTTCGTCTATCTATATATAAGCATATACCTATAAACGTACATTGCACAACGTGGCGTTGTATAGCTTCTGTACAGTTTACACCACGGAGCTTACACCACACGAATTGCAGAGCCTACACCACAGAGTTTGCACAACGTACATTTTCATTCTCGGAATCAACGTTTTCTTCTTCGTATATCAATTTACATCTGATTCTGGCCAATCGTCCACCTAAATCTGAGTCCATACCATCCCGGGCAAGCTGGTATCGGCACCTGCCCATCTTCTGGACAGAAATACTATGCGCGCGCGTTCGTTTAGCAAGAATCTTCAGTTGTCAAGAATCCCGTGCAACAAATGGGGCAACGTGCACGTGCGCGCGCGTTATCGCGCGCGCGTGCCAAAATCCTTCAACCACCTTTGTTTTAACACGGACTTTAAACTTGAGTGGCCCGAGGACATATGAAACAGTTGGCTTCACAACAAGAGTGGTCCAACAAGTTTGCGCTGGCGCTCTTTCGGATTTGTTTCTGTAGGTATATATATATATATATATATATAACAGAAACCCTTGGTGTCATTAACAAAACCGTCGGTTGTTCAACAGTTGCATCAAAGACTACCACACGGGCCTCTCGAGCGCGCAGGTCGAAATCGTGCGAACGCCCTTGCGAGCGTGCTGCCGCAATGATCTCTTGCAACAGGTGAGACGACGTGCGCTCGCGCGCGTCGTCGCGCGCGCACGCCGCAATCTTTCAAACACGTGTTGGTTTCGTCAGGGTTTCAATATCGATTGTCCCGAACCATAACAATCACAGGACTTTGCAACGCCAATGTTCAACGGAAGGGTCGCGCTCGCACTCTTGCGAATTCTGAAGAAAACCCTACGTTCTTGTTTCAACCTTGTCATTCCATTCTGCCAAATGGGCCTCCCGCACCGCATGTCGAAGTCAGTCGGGCGCTCTTGCGCGCGCTGGGGGGGGGCACGATCCGTATCAAATAATACCATTTGGGCCGCTCCCGCGCGTCGGCCGCGCGAGCGCGTCGAACTCCTTCCAAAACCTTCATCACTAACGCGAGGACGCCGTCCCAGTCGTCGGCATGGTCAGCATCGGCGCCGTTACTGGGCTTGCCGTCGTCGTTGGCATCGTCGTCACCAGCATCGCTATCATCATACTCCTGTCTACCGGTCTCGGCGTTGCCATGGTACCGCGCCCGCGCAAGTCGCCGACTCGCCTTGAAGCGCCTGCTAGGAAATGCCCAGCGGTTAGCGCCACCGCGGCCGCGTCGTCTCGCCAAATTAGCTGGCCGCTGCGCGCGCGAACATGCGTTGTCTAGCGCGGCCGGGTAAATGCACCAGCCAACGCCAGGTGTTCATCGAAATCGCCGCCGCACGGGTTTATGCATGGGGGGGGTGGAATGAGTGCGTGAGCAGTCAAGCTGACAACTCAGCGCGGACAGGAATTAATTGCACCACACACATTGCACCACGCCACATTTATTGCACGACGTATGTTGTATAACATAGATTGCGCCGCACAGCTTGCAAAACGGATCTACGACCCCCCCCCCCTGGGGTAGTCCGTTCCCCTGGGGATCTGCGAGTTACATCGTGGTTCTGCACTACCATTCATTCAAAGCGTGACACCCCGGCGGTGCGGATAAGAGTGATGGGGCTGCGGGGTCGTTGGCAGTTTGCGAGGCTTTGAAGAAGCCCGCCGCATGTGTTGATTGTTTGATGAGCTATACAACAAGACCGCCGCAAACGTATAAGTTTTGGTGAAGCCAAGTGGGTTGGTCGCGGCTGGGTCGCGGCTGAGTCGCGGGCCGGGTCGCGAGTCGGGTCGCGGGTGGGATGACGACAACAAATAACAAACAAACAACGCAACAACAACGATCCGCACTGCGGTGAATGACCGCTTTGCCCCCTCATCTTGATGAGTTAGTATCATTCCAGCCGAGCCAGGATCGACCCCCCCTCATCTTCTTCAAATGATATGATGCGCGCGCACTTGTTGATTACACGTTATCAATTGTCAAGGGGTTCTGGCAGTAGATGGGATTAAGTTTGCACGCGCGCGTCGTGCTGCCACCGCGGCCGCAGGAATGGCCAGCCAGCGCAACGCAGTCACCCCGCAGTCGCCACCGCATGGGTTTTGCAAACCAAGTTGCGAGCGGGTGGGTGGGATGATTGCGCGAGCCACCGCGTATATTGCACCGAACGTCTTGCATCACATGGTGTGCACCACATAGGTTGCACCACGTAGCTCACACCCCATAGCCCGGGATTTATAATTTGCACCTTATGGTTTAAGCCGGAGATCCCGCGCCACGTAGTTGGGCACGTTGGTTCCCCACAAATTGCACCACCTAGCTTGTACCACATGGATTGCATTGCGTAGCTACCACGCCAGGTAGGCCCCACCACATCGCTGTCACTGCATATGCTGCACACTGCACCACGTAAATCGCACCTCCACCGGATACATCCACCATGTAGAGGATCCTGTGAAAAGGGATCAGGGTCCACTGCCTTCACCATCCTCCGGAGTTATCGTTGCCCTATGCGTGGTTACAGCTTACTTATGATATCGCGCCTCTGCCCATGGTAAAGATCCACCCGGTCAACCTGTACCGTCCCAGCCGACTTGGTATCGACCACCGTCCCCCTCGCCAAATATCACGATACGCTCACAAACCTTGATAAACAACTGTCAGATTCCAAGAAACAGTTGCCAAAACATGTGGCAAAGTCCACACGCGTGCGTCGCCGCGCGCATGTTGAAATCTCGCAACGTAGTTTGGCTTTTGTACGCAATTCAGGGTCGAGGCTCCCAGCAACATATGGAAACCATGCCAACGGTTTTGCACCATGGTGCGTGCCCTCGCGGAACAGAAAATTATGATTTGTCACTATGGTCATCACAAGCGACCAGACGAGCTCTCGCGCGCGCATGTCGAAGTCATTCGAACGCCCTTGCGCGCGTGCGGGGGGGGGGCACGACCCCTATCAAATAATCCATGCTGGTCAATCTCGAGCGTCGGCCGCGCTCGCATTTCGAAATCCTTCCCACAACCTTTATCATCATCGACACGGGGACACCATCATGGTCATCGGCGTGATCGCATCGGCCTGTCGTTTGCCTCGCCGTCGTCATTGCCATCATCGTTAGCACCATCACTATTATTATCATCGTGCCTGTTGTTGTCGACGCTGCAATGATACATCGCCCGCCAAACTAGCTGGCCGCTTTGAGCGCGAGCCTATGTGCGCTGGCGCGGTCGCAGCGACGCGCCAGCCAGCGCCAAGCTGTCATCGCAGTCGCCGTTGCATGGCTTCTGCAAGCCAAGATGCCGGTCGGTGGGTAGGATGATGGGTGCGCGAGCATTGGGGTTGACATCTGATTGCGGACATCGGTTGCACCACCTAATACGCTAGTTTACACGGTGTGGGGTCTACGTTGGTGAGGTTCTCGGATGGTTTCGATTGGTTCCAGATGCTTCGGGCTGTTGTAGGATTTCGATTCGATTGCGGTCGGGAACTTTGGGATAGCGTGCCGCTCCGCCTGTTCTTGCCCACGACGCTTCGGCGCGACGCACTATCCGCTCCCCGGTCCCCCATATGATGAGCTTATTTTCCACCACCACCACCATAAGTTTGGGGGGGAAGGAGGAGGACGACGAGGAGGAGGAGGCAGAGGAGGAGGTGGAGGAGGAGGAGGAGGAGGAGGAGGAGAAGGAGAAGGCGGAGGAGGAGGAGGAGGAGGAGGACCCCCTCCCCCTCCAACTCACGGTGGTGGTGGTGGAAAACAGGCCCATCACTAAAGCGTTTCGAGGCCTCTCCCGACCTCCCTCCCCTCGGAGCGGAACGGCACGCGATTGCCCGCCCTCGCACGTGGCACAGCGTGCCTCGCCGGGGGTCCGCCGCGCAGGCACGCCATGCAGCAGGTGCCAGCTTTGCAGGTGCCCCATTCCTGTCAGTAGGGGGCAAAACACGCAAACACAATCCATCGTCGATTCCAAGGGAAATAGTGGGAAATATGGGAAGTGGGGGGGAAGACGAAAATGCAGAAAATGTAAGAAAAGATGCAGAGTATTCGGATTTTGGTGTATTCATCTGTGTGTCCCTGGGCCCCTTCATCCTCGTTCCCCTTTCCTCATCGGATAGAGTTCGAGTTCGATCCCATCTGGGGACTCCGACTTGTGATTCAGACGGGCCCTCAGACCGCCATCGGGGACCAGGATGTGGAAGTGGACGGCTCTGGGAAGAGCCGGCGCTTGCTTACCGTTGCGAAGCATTGATCGATTGTTCTTGGCCTCCGCTCCATTGACCTCGAACTTGTCATCCTGTCTTGGCGGGGGAAAGGAGAGTGTGGATGAGGGGCGAGAAGAAAGAGGGGCGTGGCTGGACCAAGGGATCATGTGAGGAACAGTTGGAGCGAACTGGGAGGATGATTTTGAGGGGGGTACAGGAGCAGACCTGGGATAGCGGAGGAGTCTGGAAGGTGAGGTGTTCCACGAGGGTGGAAGAGGCGAAGCGGAGACGAGAAAGAAGAGCAGTGATTGCAATGAGAAGGGAGGATGTGGAAGTGGAGACGGCGGAGGAGTGGGGCGAACGAGTGCTTCATGCATCCCCGACCTTTACCGCTGTTTGATGGCGACGCGTTTCGAACTCCAGGCCCCCATGTATGGCCCACACTCAGGCGGCATCCGCGCGCGCGTGCCGTGAATCGCGTGAGCAATGCAGCATAAGGCAAGGCTTGCGACGGATAGGTTCACCGCACGGGGTCATTCTCGATCCGATTCGAGCACGATTCTGGCCGGCTCGTTCCGACTCGATTCCGACGGCCCCATGTTTGCATCGCGCTGCTGTGCGCCCCGGCGCGGCCGACACGATACGATTCCGCCTCCATGCCGATGCGGCCCGACCCAACGCTTGATGGGCGTGTTTTCCACCACCACCAGCATGAGTTGGAGGGGGAGGGAGTCCTCCTTCTCCTCCACCTCCTCGTCCCCCTCCTCCTCTTCGTCCTCCTCCTCGTCCTCCACCTCCTCCCCGTCCTCATCGTCCTCCTCCTCGTTCTCCTCCTCGTCCCCCTCCGCGTCCTCCTCCTCGTCCTCCTCCTCGTCCTCTTCGTCCTCCTCCCATTGTCCTCCTCCTCCTCCTCCTCCTCCTCCACCTCCTCCTCCTCGTCTTCGTCCTCTTCGTCCTCCCTCTCCACCTCCTCCCCCCCTCCAACTTCTGGTGGCGGTGGTGCTGGAAAGCAGGCCCGCTCCAGCGCTTTTCCCGATCCGACCTGGCCTCCCGACGCGGTGCTCCTGCCCTGGCGGTATCTCGACGTCTGGCGCCCCGCGGCCGGCTGCCAGAAGCCGGCGTCCTGCCTGCATCGGCGACGGCGCACGCGGGAGTTGGAGGGGGACGGGGTCCCCGTCTTCCGGCCCCACCTCCTCCTCCTCCTCCTCCGCCTCCTTCTCCTGCTCCTCCTCCTCCTCCTCCTCCTCCTCCTCCTCCTCATCCTCCTCCTCATCATCCTCCTCCTCTCATCCTCGTCATGCCACTTCATCAGCCTCCTCCTCCTCCTCTGACCCTCCGCCTCCTCTTAGACCTCGTCGCCCTCGTCCTCGTCCTCCTCCTCCTCCTCCTCCTCCTCCTCCTCCGCCTCCTTTTCCTCCTCCTCCTCCTCCTGCTCCTCCTCCTCCTCCTTGCCCCCATCCAACTTACGGTGGTGGTGGTGGTGGTGGAAAACAGGCCCAGCAGGAGTTCTTCTCTCTCGGAGAAGAAGAAGACAGATCGCCTCAAACGTAAATGTTTGGTGCTCCGCGCGGATTTCTCGGATCCGCGCTGGACCCCCCTGGCGCGCTCCGCGCGCCAGGGAAAGGAGGTCCAGCGCAGATCCAAAACATCCGCGCGTAGCGCCAAAAGTTTATGCTCATGGCGTTTTGTTCTAGGAGAGCGGTTGCGAGGCAGGCCTTGCTGAGAATGTCCAGGTGGGATTGCAGGGGACGTTCGTGCAAACATGACTTCGGCCTGTTACTGCGAGTAGCGAGGAATAGCAGGCAAATGGCGATCCCTCGTCCTTGAAGAACGGTCGCATGGCCAGAACTAGCGGGCGAGTAGCGAGTGGTGGTGTTCAAGTTGATGCGCTGCGCTGCCCAGATGATCACTCGACCCTCTATCGAATCCCACCTGAGGATGTCGATGGTCAGGGGCGGCTCGACCGACCCCTGGCTCGCCCCCGTCCACCACAACCCCCATTCATCGAGAATATAAGATCCCTCAACCTTACTGTCACAATGAAGACGTAGCCTATCTCAGTTAGGCCGTCGATGATAGCTGTGGGCCGTTTGTTTTGATGCATCTGCAGAAGGGACCTCCTATCCCTAGTGGTGCGGGCCTCTCAACTTAGCTCCGCTCTCAAAGTGTTAGGGGTCCGTTCCATTGCTGATCTGGGCAGCGAGCCCGGGGGGGAACTGAGAAGGGGCCGGCCTTCTCCGAAGCCTCGTGAGTCCCCCCGCCCTCTGGAGAAGTGCCCTGCGCATTTCCCGATGACGCCGAAAACTCGGAAGGCGCGACCTCTTCTGAGGATCCCCGCCGCCTTTGAGAAGGCCTTCTTCTTCTCGTTTCCCCCCTCGCTCGCCGCCGATGATCCTCCTCCGCTCCGACTCGGCCCTGCTTCCCGATCCGGCGTTGGCCGATCTTGGCCACTGGCGAGGGGCAGCCGTCTCGCGGTGCCGCCCCCCCTAAAGACTGGCCACTGCTGCCCCAGGACTGCTCCTGCTTCGCCTCCTCCTCCTTCAGGCAAGCTGTCGGGCCTCCTCCTCCCTCTTCTCCTGCAGGTGGAGGGGGCAGGAGGAGGCGGGGTGGGAGAGTCGCATCTGGCCGAAGCAGAGGAGTTGCTTCATCTCGATGTCTTCCGTCATATATGCCGAAGGGCGTACCGTTGAGAGCACATCCTGCCAGGCGTTGTGCGCTACATCGTAATGTGTCTCCTCCTCCCCCTCCTCCTCCTCCTCCTCCTCCTCCTCCTCCTCCTCCTCCTCCTCCTCCTCCTCGTACTTCTACTCCTACGCCTACTCCTACTCCTATCCTTATTCCTTATTAGAATATACTCCTACTCCCCCCTCAGGCCGGCCGATAGGGGCCGCATCCGGGTGGTCCCATCCTAACCTGTAAAAAAACAATTCAACATCAACATTTTTTTATTTTTTCCTCTCGACATGGACGTCCTGTCGTCCACGGCGATAATCCATTGCAAAAAATACCACAAAGAGCACACGCGCGCTTTCATGTCATAATCCTACCGAACACCGTGTGTTTGCAAGCATTTCAACATAAAAACATCAAAAACCCAATGCTTTTTCACAAAAATTGTACAAATTTCCCGCCCGGGCTCTCTTGCTGAAATCATAGGAAAACCATAGGAATCTTAAGAATTCGGTCAAATCCAGCGATTTCACGTCATCGCGCGGTGCACTCGCGATGCTCTGTCATGCACCCAGGCCGCGAATCCTGTGCAAAAAATACCACAAAGAGCACACTCGCGCGTTCATGTCAGAATCCTACCGAACACCGTGTGTTTGCAAGCATTTCAACATAAAAACATCAAAAACCCAATGCTTTTTCACAAAAATGCTTTGGGGTGTCCTGTCAGACCGTCGGGCTTCCTCCGGCCACCTCTGGCTTCCTGCGGTGTACCGGGCCATTCTCGACTCGTCTGGCAATGCGTGCGCGGCATTCAACACGCGCTCGCCAGTTCCCGTCGGCAACCGCCATCGCGGCCGCATCAGCTGTACCAAACCGGCTGGCCGGTGTGACTTCGGCCCCCAGTTGTGCCAGCTTTGCTTCTTATGTTGTGGGAGGGCGGGTGGGACTGGGCATGCCATGCTTGACTCGCTCGAGCTGGCTAGCTTGACTCCTACTCCTACTCCTACTCCTACTCCTCTCCTTCTCCTCCTCCTCCTCCTCCTCCTCCTCCTCCTCCTCCTCCTCCTCCTCCTCCTCCGTCTCTGTTCCAATCCGGCCCGGTGTTCCGCTATCCGGTGCTGGCCGACCTGGCGCCGGCGCTCCCGCGGGGGGAGGCTGCAGCCGGGCAGAGCGGCGCTGGCCTCGCCGCCGGCGCCGGCGTCGGCGCCAGCTGCGCAGGAGCAGGCAGCAGAGGCGGGCCACGGGCCCCTCCCCCTGTTTGGACTTGGCATCGCTCGGACGTGTGCGTTTTTTTTTTTTTTTTTTTTTTTTTTTTTTTTTTTTTTTTTTTTTTTTTTTTTTTTTTTTTTTTTCTCGGCGAGGTCCATCGAGGAGCCACGCACGAGACCGCAAAAAAACACAGGGAATGGACGTTCGAGCGATGGCCAGTGAATGCAACTCCTGGGAGGTCAAATTCTGATTTGGCCTTGGTCCGAAATCCGGCTTCATCCTGCTCAATCCAGGTGAATCCGGCTTGTTAATCCCGCTTGATCCCGCTGAATCCGGCTTGATCCCGCTGGATCCGAGGCCCACTCTGGCGTAACAGCCCGCCAATGGGGCTCAATCTTCTTACATCCTTCCGACGGAAACTTCCCAGTAGTTGCTTCCTAACCCCTGGACAGGTGGCGCGGACGGAGTCCGGAGTGTCGTTTGACTCGAAGCAGGAAAAGCGGCAGGGGCAAGTATCTGCGCTTGGCAGGGGCAGGCAGTGACACCCCCGTTGGGGCGGTGGCGCGCAGGAGTGGTGGTGTATATTTTGGCGCCCCGCATTTGTCTCGAAGAAAGAGATGCGGCAGAACACACAAACTTTTTGGCGCTCCGCGCGCACTTCGTGGATCTGCGCTGGTGCCCCCCTCGCAGCGCCTCTGGCGCCGCCCCTGGCGCGCGCGCCAGGGAGGGTGGTCCAGTTCAGATCCAAGAAATCCGCGCGGACTGTCAACAGTTTATGCTTATGCCGTGGTCTGCCCCTTTAGGTACGGCAGGAGTCCAGAGTATCGATGAACCAGCCGCTGCCGTCCAGACCCCCGCCACCTCCCCCCCCCATTTGACGATTGACCTTTTCGACACCCGAGGAGCCAGCCTATATCCCCATCTCGAGAGTGTCAGTCGGCCAGGGGTGCCCAGACCACGCCGTTGGATGGAACGATGCTCAAGTTCGCCGTCGTCGTCAATTCTTTCCCGTTGAATCGAGGGAGGATCTGAGGATCTAAGAGGCTCGAGGGTCGAGGATCGAAGAGGATCGAGCATCGGGGAAGGATCGGGGGTCGAAGATATTGATATATACATATATTTATATATAAACAGACATAAGGGGACAGATCGATGATCGAAAGGGGATCGAGGTTCGAGGATAGATCGAAGACCGATGGAAGTTCGAGCATCGATGGGGGATCCTGACTTCTTCCTCCTCGTCATCATCCCTCTTCTGGCTCTTCGTCCTGCTTCCTGCCTCGTCCGCCTCCTCTTCCTCGTCTTCTCCTGGCTGTCCTTCTCCTTTCTCCTGTCCCTCATACTCATGCCTCCTTTCTCCCGTCTGTTGCGCTATCCTTCATTCTCGTGCTGCTCTTCCATGAGGCACGCCGCTCGCCGACGTGCTCGAAACACAGCAGCGCGGAACAGCCTCACAGCTAGCATTATGTCGGGCCTGTCCCTCTACAGGAGGAATCTTCAAAACTAGTCCAAAAATAATCTGGGGACCATTTTCTAGCATTTGTTGTATATGATTGGGGTTTGTAGGGGACGGAGGCGGAGGAGAAAGATGAGGAGGAGGAGGTGGAGGGGGAGGAGGAGGAGGAGGAGGGGGAGGAGGGAGGAGGAGGAGGAGGAGGAGGAGGAGGAGGAGGAGGGAGGAGGAGAGGAGAGGAGGAGAGGACGGAGGGGAAGAAGTGGAGGAGGAGGAGGAGGCTCCGCAAGTGGTCCCTCATGCAGCACAGGGGGCCCAGACCAAGGCAGGGCTGGGACCCCACACAGGAATAGCGAAACTGTCTCAGCAGCGAGATGCCCCCCCCCCCCGCCCACCCCCCTCTCCTGGGCCTCCTGGGGCAGCCTCTCTTACCCCTCCCCTCCTCCTCCTCCTCCTCCTCCTCCTCCCCTCCTCCTCCTCCTCCTCCTCCTCCTCCTCCTCCTCCTCCTCCTCTCCTCCTCCTCCTCCTCCTCCTCCTCCTCCTCCCCCCCCTCCCCCAGCAACCCACCCCACCCCCGCCCAGGGCCCGCCGCCCCTGCTGCCGGGGCGGCGGACGCCGCACGCGCGGCCCCAGGACGAGGGGGCGGAGCCGGCGGCGCCGGAGGAGGGCGGAGCGCTAGGCGCGGGGGAGAATTATCCTGGCGAGGGACCCAACCATGTGCAGTTGTGAGTGACGCAGTTGTGGGCATCGACCTCGGTGAACCTCTCTGGGGTCACGACGCGTGTGACGGGGTGTGCCAAAATTGGCACGTGTACGCCATGCGGACGCTGCCACCAGAGCCGTCGGTGGAGCACCCTATGGGGCCGCGGAACGTGCAAGGGTTGGGGTGGAACTGCATGTGGACCCTGCCATTGGGGCCTTCGGCGGAGCACCCTATAGGGCCACGAAACTTGTGAGGGGTGTGCCGAAATGGGGGGTGGAACCGCATGCGAACGCAGCACTGTGGCCTTCGGTGGAGCTCCTATGGGGCCACGAAACGTGTGAGGGGTGTGCCGAAATGGAGGTGGAACCGCATGCGGGCGCTGCCGCTGGGGCCTTCGGTGGAGCACCCTATGGGGCCACGAAACGTGTGAGAGGTGCGCCGAAATGGTGGTGGAACTGCATGCGGACCCTGCCACTGGGGCCTGGGTGGAGCACCCTATGGGGGCCACGAAACGTGTGAGGGGTGCGCCGAAATGGGGGTGGAACTGCATGCGGACCCTGCCACTGGAGCCTTCGGTGGAGCTCCCTATGGGGCCACGAAGCGTGTGAGAGGTGCGCCGAAATGGAGGTGGAACTGCATGCGGACCCTGCCACTGGGGCCTCGGTGGAGCACCCTATGGGGGCCACGAAACGTGTGAGGGGTGCACCGAAATGGGGGTGGAACTGCATGCGGACCCTGCCACTGGGGCCTTCGGTGGAGCTCCTATGGGGCCACGAAACGTGTGAGAGGTGCGCCGAAATGGAGGTGGAACTGCATGCGGACCCTGCCACTGGGGCCTGGTGGAGCACCCTATGGGGCCACGAAACGTGTGAGAGGTGCGCCGAAATGGAGGTGGAACTGCATGCGGACCCTGCCACTGGGGCCTGGGTGGAGCACCCTATGGGGGCCACGAAACGTGTGAGGGGTGCGCCGAAATGGGGGTGGAACTGCATGCGGACCCTGAAACTGGAGCCTTCGGTGGAGCACCCTATGGGGCCACGAAGCGTGTGAGGGGTGCGCCGAAATGGGGGTGTAACTGCATGCGGACCCTGCCACTGGGGCCTGGGTGGAGCACCCTATGGGGGCCACGAAACGTGTGAGGGGTGCGCCGAAATGGGGGTGGAACTGCATGTGGACCCTGCCACTGGGGCCTCCGGTGGAGCTCCCTATGGGGCCACGAAGCGTGTGAGAGAAGCGCCGAAATGGAGGTGGAACTGCATGCGGACCCTGCCACTGGGGCCTGGGTGGAGCACCCTATGGGGGCCACGAAACGTGTGAGGGGTGCGCCGAAATGGGGGTGGAACTGCATGCGGACCCTGCCACTGGGGCCTTCGGCGGAGCACCCTATGGGGCCACGAAACGCTGTACTCGGTGGGTGAAACGCAGGGAGGAGGGAGAAGGGGGAGGAGGGAGGGGGCAGCGGGAGGTGGGAACGCGGGGCGCTGTCTCTTCACAACGAGGACCCAACATCACAGGATGGTTGGGAAAAAACACACAGACACAATTATGCGTCGACTCACAGGAAAAGATGGGAACATATGGGAAGTGGGGGGGAAGACAAAACCCCGAGAAATATAGGAAAGTACGGGGCATCCTGTTATTTGTGTGTATTTATTTGTGTGTCCTTGGGCCCCTTCATAGGCGTGGGGGGCTGCGTAGAGTCGGGGTGGAGCAGAACGTCGGCGGTAAGCGAGGGGGGAAGTGAGAAGGGTTCTCAGGAGCGGCGGGACTTCTCAGGAGCCCTTCGAGAGGTTTTCTGTGTCTTCGGGGATGGCCCAGAGCACTTCTCAGAAGGCAGTGGGCTTCCGAGCCTTCTGAGAAGGCTGGCCCCTTCTCACTTCCCTCCTTCGCTTGCTGCCGAAGACGGCTCAGAAGACGATCCTAGGAGCCCTTCGTTACCACGCAGCCTCTGCTTTTTCCTGCGTCTCCAGGGGGTCCGCAAGGGTCTGCTGGCACCCCTGGAGACCACCGCAGGAGCCACTGGAGAAGCCACCGGAGGAGCCACCGAGGAGGGCGAGTTGAGGCAACGGCCGTTGGCCTGCGGGGGGTGCCCTCGTCACCACGGCTGGACCCAGCTCTGCGAATTGGCTGGGTGCCAGTGTCTCAACATGCCCTACTCCGACATCGGTGGCTCAGCGGCGACCGCATCCATGTTGACGCCCTCGCGGTCCGGATGCCGGGGCGCGATCCCGTGGGTACGCGCTCGCATGGATACGTTTTGCGCGGGGCATCTGCGAACACACGCCTCGCATGCATGGGGTCGCAGCCCAGGGGCCTGACCCGCGAGGCCGCGGATACGGATGTGTTTCCCGCCCAGGACGGGTACGGGGACGGCGGGGGACGAAGACGGGCAGCGCTCCCTGCCCATTTCGAACAGGGCTCGCTGCTGGTATCTCCGCGGGCGTGGTCCGATTCGAGGCAGGGCGTCGCCTGCCTAGGTTTTGGGCAGCGTCCGCTGCTGGGCCTGGCACTCGCTGTTTCCGTACCCATGTCGGGCGTGCCATGCAAAAGTCAACAAGAAAATCGCGGCGGGAGGTTTCTGCTCATTTTTCGACTTTGGGGGCCTCCTCCAGGCTCCGGGGACAGAAGGTCCACACTTCCGGGGGGGGGTCGACCCTGTGAAAGGATCGCGACGGCGAGGGTCTTGGATCAGGGCACGGTGCGGTCAGGGTAATTTCTGACTTGCGGCTCCAGTGTGTGTGTGTGTGTGTGCGTGTGTGTGCGTGTGTGTGTGTGTGTGGTGTGTGTGTGTGTTGCGGGAGGGGGGGGCGTGTGTGTGTTTGTGTGTGTGTGTGTGTGCCAGGTTCTTCCCACATGGCATGTTCCGTTCATTTTCCACGACCAGCTCTTGCCGAATGTATACTCTGTCCTGCAGCCTCCTGGCACAAGGGGCCCTCTCGCCTCGTGGAGAGCGCCCAGCAGGGTCCTGCCCAAGCCAGGCCTATCCCCGACCGGGCCCAAGGTGCCCCCAGTTTCCCAGGAGTGGAAAAAACATACAAACACAATTGATCGTCGAGTCCCCAGAAAATATAAGGAAGCACAGGAAGTGGGGGGTAGACAAAAACACAGAAAATATTGAAAATATGGGGAATCCTGTTATTTGTGTGTATTTTTTTTTTTGTGTGTGCCCCAGGGCCCCATTAACAGTTTCTCGCTCCGCGTTGTAGCCTTTGGCGCCCTCTGAGCCTCGCGGAGGGTGCTCTCTAGACCGCGGGGGTCTCCCTGGAGATCCCGGGGCCAGGGCCACCCCAAGGTTCCCTTCTTTCGGGGGCGGCTAAGAGGGGGGTGATGACTAGGGAGGGGTGGATATCATGGCGTGGGCCATGGTATTTCCCCAGATTTCATGGCGCCTCTTCTCGTTTCATTACGTCCCTGGCCCCCCCGCTGGGCCGCGCACGTGCCGCTGGTCATGATTTGCACCCCCCCCTCTTGGACACCCCCCTCTTGGCCGCCCCCGATCTCAGCCCTTTCGGCGTTTGAGCGGGGCGGGCTCCATTCCCTGGACCCCGTCGGAGCTGAGCCCGTTCGGCTGCCCATTCGGCGGCCAAGCGGGCTCGGGCGCCGAACGGGCTCAGGAGGGAACCGTGGTGCAGGGAGACCTCTTGATGGCACGCCCCCGTGAGGCAGCCGCAGCCGGAGCCCCAGCGCCAGCAGCAGGAGGAAGGCCGAGAGCAAGGCCAGTTCGCGGGCTGGCACCTCGACTTCTCCCTCCGATCTACTTGAGGATGATGATCCAGTAATCATTTGCACTGCCATCCTAAGAATCATCATCGTCACCATCATCAGCATCATCAGCATCATCATCACCCCCACCACCATCATCATCATCATCATCATCATCATGATCACCAGCATCAACAGCAGCATCATCATAACCATTACCATCACCACCACCATCACCACCAGCACGAGCATCACCATCATAATCAGCATCACCACCACCACCATCAGCGTCATCAGTATCATCATCACCACCAGCATCACCTTCATCATCAGCAGCATCATCAGCATCATCTTCAGCATCAGCAGCATCAGCGCCGTCATCGTATCCTTCTTCATCACCAGGACCGTCATGATCCGCATCATCAACATCACCACCATCAGCATGATCATGACTAGGATCATGATCATCATTTCCATCATCATCATCATCATCATCACCATTATCATCATCATCATCATCATCACCATCAGCAGCAGCATCAGCATCATCAGCATCATCATCAGCAGCAGCAAGTCCTGCTACTCCTGTCGGCCCCCTCTTCGCACCCATACTCCTGTCGGCCCCCTTGGTGAGCCTCACCTCGCCCGATCTCCTTCGGCTCCCACCTGCTGGGGCGGGGCAGCTGCGGGGGCCCCAGCTTGTACCCCCCCCCCACCACCTCCATCCTGCCACGAGTCCCGCTGCGAACAGCAGTGGGGAAGGGTGGCTTGCTGGAGAGGGTTTTTCGCTGACGGCTCGATGTTCCATGTGCAGGCGAGGGTATCGAAAGAGAGATGGCTGGGCGTTCGCGACTCCACCGCCTTGCCGTCTCATCCTCTCACGTCATCGCTCCTTCGCTACAGTCCCTCCCCCCCTCCGCGCAGTCTCTGCTTTTTTTTCGGCGCCCGCTTACTTCCTCTCCAACCCGCTCCATTCCCCACCCCCTCCGCTCCACCTCGGCCTTCTCCTCCTCCTCCCTTCTCACGAAGCTTGAAGGAGGAGGGAAGGGATATTGAGGCAGTGGGAGTGCGAACGCGAGGTGCGGAGGAGTGCGCGATGTATGCGCGGTAATACTAAACACACTCTGGGTCAGGAAATCAGGTCCTGCTTTTCAAGACAGAATGGGCCTCTTTTACGGTGGTCGGTTCTGGCCCAGTTCTCCACTAGCAGCTGAGCCGTCACGGGTACGGAGGCGGAGGAGGAGGAGGAGGACGAGGAGGAAGAGAAGGAGGAGGCAAAGGTAGTAGGACGAGGAACAGGAGCAGGAATCGGAGGAGGAGGAGGAGCAGCGGGAGGAGGATCAGGAGGAGGAGGAGGAGGCGGAGGAGGAGGATGAGGTGGAGGGATGGGGCAGAAGAAGGGGGGGATTCTGGGCGGTATTTTTTGCTGCCGATCCAGATCCTGATCCCTGGAGGAACCCAGAGCCTTCTGGAGGTGTCGGGCTCCCTGAGCCCCGACAAAGGCCAAAAACATACGAGCACCTCCCCTCTCAACTTTTGAGGGTCCATGGTAGAATTCGGTCAGGGGAGCACCACGGGGGGCAGGGGTGATCCCGTCCGTGGAGTGGCACTCCCCGAGGCGTCCGTGCTGCCGAGCCTGGCGCGCAAGCTGGACCTGGCGGCACGCGGCCCAGTACTCTCCTACCAGGAGGGGCCGGACTCCCAGAGGAGTCTTTCGGTCCCCTCCACCATCTGCTCCTCCTCCCCCTCCTGCTCCGTCCTTTTCCGTTGCGCTGAGGGAGGAAGTACGATACAGAGGGTCCGCGCGGAGTTGGTTTGTGTGTGTGTGTCTGCAATGGGCTCCCTGGCTCTCTCCGCGCGCCAGGAAGGGCTCCAGCGCCGATCCTAGAAATTTGCACGGGTCTCCTCCTGCTCCTCCTCCTGCTGCTTCTCCTGCCCCTCCTCCCGCTTCGCCTCCCTTCCTTCGTGGAAGAGGCATGAGCCCATCCTTCACACCATCGTACATGTGATTGGCCGTAAAATCAAGACGCTGCAGGTGCCCTCCGGCGCGCACCCGGGCGGAGCCTTTCGCAGCGTCGTCACGCATGATACTGGTCCACTCAAAGCTGGAAGAGCCTCGCGGTGCTCATAGCTGGCCCGTCACCATCATCATCAGCATCATCATCAGCAGCATCATCAGCAGCATCATCATCAGCAGCAGCAACATCATCAGCATCAGCATCATCATCATCGGCAGCATTATCATCATCATCAGCAGCAGCAGCATCAGCATCAGCATCATCAGCATCAGCATCATCATCAGCAGCAGCATCAGCATCAGCATCATCACCATCGGCATCATCATCATCATCATCAGCAGCAGCAGCAGCACCAGCATCAGCATCAGCATCATCATCATCATCATCGGCAGCATTATCACCATTATCAGCAACGTCATCAGCATCATCGTCATCGTCATCGTCTTCAGCATCATCATCATTCTCATCATCACCACCATCATCATCGTCGTCATGGCTGGCCCCGTTTGACACACACACACACACGTAGACCAGCAGCTCGACAAATTTGACACGATTGGCCCTTCGGTCCAAGCGTGACTTGAGTGGGTCACCGCCCTCGTGCAGGGAAGCCGCCGACGATCGAGGGGCCCGACCTGACACCTGCGAAGCTGCCACTGGCCATCCAATCGTCGATGTGGTAATGCGCGTACCGATACCAGCGCAGGCACATTCTATGCGGCAGTCTCCAAGTGGCCACAGGACACTTCTACGCCGACGAGGACTGCAGGAAAGTCTTGCTTTGGCCTGGGGATACTAGCTACTAGGGCTGGATGGGGCGTCATCATGTCAGGGGGTCCACCGAGTTTTTCGTCCACGGACGTCCTCCTGCCCTTCTTCAGACTAACCCAAACCGCTGAGCTGCGCGCGCATTTGCAGGTCAGAGAGGTTTGTGCACTGCTTGTCCAAGTGTGCCTTACCGATTCTCTTCGGCTGGTTGAGGGCCTTGACTTGGGCCCTCCTAGCCTCGCGGCCATCAGGGGCCCAGCGCCGACCTTCCGGGCAAGATATGGAGGAAGATAGAGGGCCTCGGTGGCCTGGGAGAGACTTCTCGGGTTTCGCGCGTCAGGGGCCACCAGACTGGGGACTCCACCGAAGAGAGCTCGAAGGGGTGGGCTGTGACTTTGCGGCACCGGACGGGCCCAGAAGGGAACCGCAGGGCTCCTGTTATGGGGAAGTGGAGGCGTCGGGGGGTCCTCCTCCCCCTCCTCCGCCTCCTCCTCCTCCTCCTCCTCCTCCCGCTTCCCTCTCCTCCTCCTCCTCCTCCTCCTCCTCCTCCTCCTCCTCCTCCTCCTCCTCCTCCTCCCGCTTCCGGGGGGCGGGGCGCGGCCGTCCGCCGCCGGAGCGGGGCGGCAGGAGCGGCCCGAGCGCACGAGGAGGGCCGAGATCTCCGCCACGCCAGGGGTTGCCTCTCTCCCGTCGCCAAAAGAACCATCGGACCCACACATCTTTCCAGCCTCGAACGTATCCCTATCCCCAAGATTGACACGCCAAAAGGCGATGACAATCTTAGGGACTCGCCCTCAAGAAAATAAGGGAATCCCTAAGATTGGCATCGTGATGAGGAGGTGCCCAACATAGGGATAGGGATATGTTCCAGGCTGGTAAACCGCGGGCGTCTCGAAAACATCGAGACGGAGGTTTTTCGCAGTTTTGGGCCTCTCGGGGCCCTCGCTGGGCCTCGGGACTGTCAGAAAACGACTTGGGATGAGAAACCGGTCCCGGGGAAGTGGTCGGGAGGTCGGGGGCCCGTGTCTCGACAAACATCGAGACGTCGGACGTCTGGGGAGGTTGACAGACCTCCTACCCTTCCCTCGTTTTCCTCTACCCTTCCCGTGTTTTCCTCGTTTTGGGCCGCCTGGGTAGCCCTCGTCGCCCTCGCTGGATGCGCCTCGGAATCCTGGTCAGAAGGCACCCCGGGAGAGGTCCGGAGAGTAGCGGTATCGGTATTTGTTGGTTCCCCCAGAGTCGGTCTCTCGTGGAGGGGGCGGTCGCCAAAGACCATCGGAGGTTGACAGACCTCCTACCCTGACGCGTCGATTTGCGAACTGGCCGTTTTCGATTCGCGAGAGGGCGGCGCGGCCGTCGCTTTTGCGGACCCGGGTCCGTCGGCTTCGGTCCAATGGGGTGTTTTGCACGGAAGGGTGGTTTGCTGAAGGGAGGTTTGTCCACCGCCGAAGCCAGCGGCAGCTCCGTGCGCGAGTGGCTCCAGCCTGCCGGGGGTCGACCGGTCTCGTGGACCAGCCGCCCCCGCTCGCCTGCCCCGAGGATTGGCTTCGTGGATCGGGGGAGCGTAAGACCCGTTTTTGCCAGGACTCGGGTTCGCCATCGTTTTTTGACGAGCGCGCCTCGGATTTTCACGAGGAGGAGTTTCGTGGGATGTCTGCAGCGGGAGGCCTCGCCAAAATGCAGGTTCGGCCTCCTCATTTTTGTTGACGACCTCGTGGGGGAGTTCCGAGTCCCCTGTGCCCAGGTCTTACGTCCCCCCTGAGTGGAGGGGGGGGGGTCATCCCGAGGTTCCCAGAGATCCGAGGGTCTGATCTGCTCGATCCAAGGGCTCCCTCGAGGGCGCGAAGTTATTCGCGCTTCGCGCTTCGCGGTCCTCGTTCCTTCTCCCCCTCCTCCTCGTCCTCCTATTCTCCCTTTGGGAGAGCGGCGCGAGAGCGCGAAGTTATTCGCGCTTCGCGCTTCGCGCAGCGCGAAGCGCGAAATTGGGAGCCCTAGTCGATCGGGCGTGCTGCTCCTGGATCTCGGCCTCCACAGGGCCCGCGGTCGGGCCCGGGGGCCATTCCAAAGCGGCGCGGGGACGGAGAACCATCCCTGGGGGAGGGGTCTGGACCTTTTGGGGAGGAGGAGGAGGAGGAGGAGGAGGAGGAGGAGGAGGAGGAGGAGGAGGCCGCGGATTGCAACAAAATCAGATCGGCGGATGTTTGGGTTGTGTTCGGGGGCGAGCCCAGCTGGATGCTCACATGTCTTTCTTCTGGAGGCCGTCTGGAGCGATGTTCCTCTGACCCCCACCTCTGCCCTCAACTGCCCCCCCGCACCCCCCCACCCTCGCGTCCCCCTACCCTAACGTCCCTCGATGCCGTGCCCCCCTCTACTGCTGTTTGGAAGTCTGCTGGGGCGGGGCGACTGAGAGTGGGGCTGCTGTCTGGGCCGGTCTTGAGCCACTGCATGCCCACAGCCCGCCCCCTGACGGACCTCTCAGGAAAGCGCCCCAGAGAGGCCAGGCACCCTGACCTGACTGGGACGCGCCAGCTTGCAGTCTTGCGCCCTGCGTGTGCCCCAGAGCTTGACCCCGGCCCGGCAGGACCTGGTGACGATTTGTTCTGCTATTGTTGACTACTCGGACGTATTTTGTCAGATCTGTTTTTTCTCCCCTCCAAAATCCCCGCTTGTAGGAGGACATGCCCGACCTAATGATAGTCTGGCCGAGCGGGCTCAAATCCCTCGACCAAGTCAGCTCCAGGCTCGTTCGGCTGCCCGTTCGGCGGCGGCGGTGGCCCTTTGGCCCCGGCCCGGCAGGACCTCCTGCCACGAGGCCGCTCTATATATCTCCCCGCGCGAGTCGTCCCCTCCGAAACGGACAGCGAGCAGCGCGTGCGGGGTCGTTGGGTCGCTTCGACGCGCCAGCTTGCCGTCTGGCGTCCGTGTGTGACGCCCCAGCGCTCGGCAGGACCTCCCGCCACGAGGCCGCTCTGCCTCCCCGCGCGAGCCGTAGCCCTCTCCGAAGCGGCCGGCGAGCAGCGCGTGCGGGGGCCGCGTGGTCGGGGCGCATCTGGTGGGAGGCTGGCCCTTCAAAATGCACCGCTCGTCCCCCGACCCCCTCGATTCATGAAAAAATCATGGCGAGAGTTCGCTATTTTCGGCCTCCGGGGGCCCTTACCGGCCCTCAGGACTGTCAAAAAACGACTCGGGATGAAAAACCGGTCCCAGGGAATCGGTCCGGACCTCTGGGGGTCGCGTCATGAAACAAATCATGACGTCGGGGGTTTGGGTCAGCAGGACTGCTTCTTGGGATACCCTGTCCCAAAGAGTTGTCCAGGGCCCCGGCCGTCCCCATCGAAAAAGGGGAACATGGCGCCAGAGACGGGGGCACAGCCAACGGGGGCACGGGGAACGCCGATTTCCACGTTTGGCTATGCCCCCGTTTAGGGGGCCCTGAGAGCCGTAGGTGGGGCACAGTGAACGGGGGCACATGGAGAAGCCGAAGCCCCCTTTTAGCGAATCCCCCGTTTTACGAAGCCCCGAAAGGGCACGCAGGCTAATGTCCATCCTGATGTTTCGGGGAGGTCCTGTTCCCTTCCGTCTGCGTTTGTGCATGCGTGTTCCCCTGGCCTCGCGAAGGCGAGGGCCTGGCCCCCATCATCTCCACCTGGGCATCAGCAGTTGAGGGCCCTCAGTCTCCCGTGCGACCCTTCCACTATGACTTAGAAGAGGAGGGAATATCTCAGTAGAGTTCAGCGGGGTCTCGCTCCCAAGTAGGCAAGTCAGCACTGCTTCGCAATCGCTCCGTACCCGAAGCCCAGAGGGAGAGGGACGAAGGGAGGAGGCAGTCAGAGCAGGACGTAGAAAACCGTTTCTGGTTCTTCGAGTGCGGCTTCGGTGCCTGACAACTGCGCTCAGGGGGGATCGTGCCAGGATGACCGGGAGCAACAGGAAATGCATGAGGGTCGGGAGTAGCAGGAGGACGAGGAGGCGGGGCAGCAGCAGGATGACGGCACTCAGGAGGAGGAGGAGGAGGAAGACGAAGGGGAGAGGGAGGAGGAGGAGGAGGAGCTTGAGGAGGAGCTTGAGGAGGAGCACGACGAGGAGGATGATGATGTTGCGGGAAACCACGTGAGGACAAACGGGACAAGACGGAGGACAGGGGTGAAGATGGAGAGTGAGATGAAGCATGAACTGGAAGAAAACATTGAGACTCGGACGACGAGAAGCATGAGCAGGAGTAAGTATGATGAGGGTGAGATAATTATCATGATGAGGAGGACACCCGAAGTAAGGGGACGAGGCCAAGGACCAGTTCAGGTAGAATGAGCAGTTAATCCTAAATTGTGGTGGGGGCAGGGCCGTGAATTCAACGGCACGGAGGAGGATTTCGAGGATTTGGCCAAGAAGTCTGGCCCCTTGTACATCGGTGAGGCTGGCTACCAGAGCTCTGCGCCATCACCTCTGTTGCTTGCCTGGGGGGGCGAGAAGCAGATGAGGCCAGAGAGGAGGAAGAGCAGGATGATAAGTGGCAGTGAAGGGTGCAATCGGGGAGGGCGGGTGGAGGAGTCCGGGATCCCGTTGATCACGCAGGAAGGGAGGGAGGAGGAGGCAGGGACGGCGGGCGAGGAAGAGGAGGGGAAGGATGGAGAGCACGACGACGTGGACGAGGACGAGGCCACACCCAGGTGCCTCGCCTGTTCGCGACCGCGCCTCCTATCGCAGGGACGTTCCCGTTGACGTGCCACCGCGTCCCTGACATACTTGGCATCAGATGCCAGATTTCTGACCTGGGCTGTGCAATACTAGGATGTCACCATGTTGGCCTTTGCCGTGCAAATTTTTGACATAGTGGGGGCCAGGCTTTGGTGCCACATGTTCTCGTCGTGCATAGGGTTCCAGGTGTGAGTACGTTGCACTCGTGCGAGATTTGTGCAGTGCTTGCGCCCACACGTCACTTCTCGCAGTTCCCTTTTCTCGTGCGGATGTTTAGGAGTTCAGCGTGGCGTTCACAGCGCGCTGGGATAGCTTCAACGGGTGGGCCACGGGGCCGCCCGCATGGTTAGGGTTGAGCGAAGAAGGTCAGCAGTGCTAGCATGTGGAGGTGGATTTTGTGTGACGTGGTGATAGTGCAACTGGGTGGGGAAGGCGAGCGACGTGGAACGCAAGAAAGGTCAGCAATGTCCACATGGAGCGGAGAAGGATTGAGACGAGGTAGGGGCGGGACGATGGCGCGGCCCACTATATTTTGGACGGGATGGCGGGCGTGGATGGGGTTACGGCCAACGGCGGCCACGGGAAGTGGTAGGGGCTGTAGTTGCCCTGATACGCCCGTGTTGAGACGCAGCACGTACCGTGTTCGGAACGTCCGCGTTAACACGCTGTGTGTCGGCTCGCCACGTGTTGGCGTGTTGGCCCGCGTTGGTCCGAACGCACCGTGCCGGATCCACGTTTTCAGTCTACGATTTGAGCTCCTTGTCAGCATTCTACGTGTTGCGTGTTGCGTATCCAGGCAGCTAAGGGCAGGGCGGGTGGTCAGCCGGTGGGATCCAGGCAGGAGCGGCGGGTGTGCAAGGAGGGGGCCGATGAGAGCGCGGCTGAGTACGAGGAGGGAGCTGGGGGGAGGGCTCGAGAGGAACGAGCAGGAGGCGGCTGGTGTCGAAGGCGCAGCAGAGTTGCATAGACGTCAGTGTTAGGAACTCCGCGCGCATTTCTTGGATCGGCGCCGGGTCCTCCTCCATGGCGCGTGGAGCGCACCAGGGGTGTCCTCGGAGGTCTGCCCGTGGGGTCCGGCGTCGATCCCGGTCCTCCGCGCGGAACTTCGAAAGTTCACGTCTATGCGTCGTTGTTTCTTCCTCCTTGCAGGGGGGGGTGGGATGTGGCACGCAGGGGGGTGGCAGCAGTTTTCCTTGTCCTTGCCTTCGTTTTCCACTGCTGATCATCCTCCTCCGTCTCCGTCACGCCCGCTGTGTCCTCTCCAGCCTCCTTGTCGTGGTCGCTCTCCTGCGTCCGCGCTGTCGTCCTCATCTTGTCTATTGTTCTGAACTCCTCCGTCTGGTCCAATCCAGAACGTTCCCAGCTGCCTCTGTACCCTTATCCTTCCTCCCTCCCCCCGCCACGCGTGATCCCTTCCTCCTCGGCTGTTTTCCTCTGCACCATCACTGTCGTGTGAGTTACACTTCGCTCCGCCGCCTCATGTTGCCCCCGCTCCCCAATCCGTCTGCTGCTCCTCCCTGACGTTCGTTTGATATGCTTGATTGTTTAAGGGGTTGTCGTCATGTTGCTGAGGAACGCGATTCTCCTGCCTTGGATTAAGAAAATGAGGACCAAGAGGAGGGCGAGGACGCGGCGCAAGCGGGAATCACCAGCGGCTCGGAAGCCGTGTTCATAATCATGATGATCATCATCATCCTCAGCGTCAGCATCAACATCATCATCATGGTCATCGTCGTCATCATCACCACAACCACGAACATCATCTCCACCATCACCACCGTCGTCAGCATCATCAACCTTAGCATCATCATCATCCTGACCATCAGCATCATCACCATCATCATCGGCGTCAGCATCATCAACATCATCAACATCATCGTCACACGCCTCATCATCAGCATGGTAATCATCATCATCACCACCATCAGCATCATCATGTTGATCACCAGCATCATCGCCACCCATAATTTCCACCGTCGTCACCATCAGCACCATCATCATCATCATCATCAGCATCATCATCGTCATCCATATCATCATCATCAACCTCATCATGATGTACAGCATTGTCATTATCCGCACTCGCAGCAGCATCAGCATCATCATCAACATCATCACCATCGTCATCATGTCCATCCTTGTCATCATCAGCATCATCAGCAGCACCAGCCGCAACATCATCACCATCTTCAGCATCATCATGACTAGCATCGTGATCATGCTCGCCACGATAACCAACATCCTCGTCACCATCGGCGTTATCATCCGCATCATCATCTTCATCTGCAGTGCCGTCATCATCATGCGTGTCCTTTCCTGTCCCATTGCCGACTCTGTGTCCCCACAGCCATCACTGCCGTTCATGTGTTTCATCGCTTTCCTGCTATCGCCCCTCCAGACTTCGGACGTCGTCATCTTCTCACAACTTGGACGCTTATAGTTCTGGACCAGATCCCCCGGACGCTTGTTTCATCCTGCGTCGTCATTTTTGCCACGCCGGGGGGCCCTGGGGGCCCCCAGAGGCCGAACACTCATATGAGAAACGCCATCGGGAGGTCTTCACACCAAGAAAGGTATGGGTTCGTCTCCTCCTCGCCTGCCTTCTCCTCTGCTGACGCATCCTGCACCTCCTCCCCATGTCCAGTGCCTGGCGGAGGTGGAGCCGCATCCTCGACTTCGGGAACGGCCCCGAGAAGGGGAACATCTTCATCGGCAACAGAGCTAACCAGGGCACCTTTGTGTTCCACGTCTGGGTCGAGGACGGGGGGAGGGGGCCCTGACCTCCTCTGCGTCGAGCCAACAGGGCCCCAGTTTGTCCGTCATGGCAGACGACCAGGGAGGAGTAGCGGACTCGTGAGGCAAGGGCGTGCAAGGGCGTATCCACCGCTGAAGCTCGAAGGGCGATGGTGAGGTGGAGAGGATGGAGGAGCAGGGTGAGGAGGAGGAACAGAAAGGGGGACCTCGCGCTCGTGCCTCTGCAGGCGTCGGCCACCGACTCGGCGATGGTGGCCTGCTCGTGCTGCTGCGGGAAGCGGCATCAGCGACACGCGCAGTCGTACGAAAGCGAGGGGCGCGTGGATTCGCGTGCACGGGCTGCTGTCCGCCCCCTGTGCGCGGCGGCACTGCTCCGGTGAGCGACGACGCCGTGGGACTTCACGTCCTGGCGTGGGATCCGGATGCTGGGTCTCCCATCGACTCTGCGGAGGTCTGGCACTCGACGAGCACTCGACCAAGCGAGCTACTGATAGACAATGGGAGCAAAATTCCTGGCGGCAGGAAGGAACGTCATGGACCGGGTATTGCTGCGGCAGGGCGGGCTCCACAAGGCTGCGACACCTTTCGTGTTCAACCAGATCGGGAGGGGCAGTTCAATATCACGTGCGGCCTGGAGGCGCTACTTCCAGTCAGGAGCAGCGCTGCACGGGCAAGTTAGAAGCAGAAGACATCGAGATGATGCCGCCAATGTCTACCAGGCCATGAAAATGGCGACGCAGACCATATTCTGGAGCACCCCAGCTTCGATGCACCCAGGATCAGGTACACCACGACGCGGGCACATCTCGACGCCCTCGCAGCCTCCACAGACGCCAGGACGGCGTGCGTCCCGCAAGGAGGGGGTACCCAGTGGTGGCGACGCGCTCTCCATCTAGCTTCACATGAGGCGTTCCAGACATGGCCTCGCCATCGAGGATCGAAGCAGGCGTCATCTCTTCCGCAGCGGAAGGCGGCGGCAGGGCGGCGGCAGGCCGGCGGAAGTGAAGCGAGGCCGCCTCCGCCGGCGGACGCTGGCGGAAGGTCGGCGAAGGGCGGCGGAAGCAAGCGTCGACCTCCCAGGAGGTAGAGACATTCGGCACGAACGAAAGGGGTACGGAAAGAATGGGTACAACGCACAGCAGCAGTTCCTGTTCATTTTGAGCAGGACTCGCTGTCGGTGTCACCGCGGCCTGTGCACATTCGAAACAGGAGGCCGCCTGCCCAGCAGCGGCCGCTGTTGGTTCGGGACAACGTTTGTTGTTGTTGGGCACTGTACCCAATTTTTCCGTACATATTTCGGGCGTCCAAAGTCAGGAGCAGAAAAAAAAACACACAGACACAAGTAATCGTCGATTCCCCAGAAAATAGGGGAACATGTGGGAAGTGGGGGGCGAAGACGAAAACCCAGAAACTATTGGAACATATGGGGAATCCTGTGGGATCCTGTTATTTGTGTGTGTTAATTTGTGTGTCCCAGGGCCCCTTCACAGAGACATGCTTGAATGCAGGGTCTCCGCGATCCGCCCTCTGGCTCCACGGGGTCGAGCATGGGCGAACGGCTCGTTTCGGGGCAGGCCGAAACGAGCCGTTTGCCTGGGGGGGGGGGTCTCCTTCTCCTCCTCTTCCTCCTCCTTCCCCTTCTCCTCCCCCTCCTTCCCCTCCTCCTCCTCCTTCCCCGTCTCCTCCTCCTACCCCTCCTCCTCCTCCTCCTCCTCCTCCTCCTCCTCCTCCTCCTCCTCCTCCTCCTCCCTGGGGCAGGGGCCGCTCGGGGAGGCCGACGGGGGCGGGGCGAGCAGACGGCGAGGGCTGGGCCGTCGCGGCAGGGCGCGCGGAGGAGCAGGCGGCCGCGGCGGCCTACTCCTCCTCCCCCGAAGACGGAACGATGGAGAACGAGAGCGGGAAACATTGTTTGGCTCGAGTCCTGTCGGCGCCCATGACGTGAAGCGTCAAGGGGAGTGAGAATGAACACGTTTGGGCCAACAGCGCGGTTTGGGGACCCAGCACGTTTCCTCTCAGAAAACAGGGCTGGCTCCAAAAGAGAGGCTCTACAATTTGCTGCACATGCATATGCTACCAGGGAGGGATCCGAACAGCAGGTGTTATTCGGAAGTGGGAGTTCAGCAACAATAACCAATCAACTACAACAAACACGCATCATCTGGGCCACTTGATTCCACTTCACCCGCGCACCAAGGGATGGAGGAAGACTGCTCGAGCTTCTCACTCTGATACTAATACGTTCCAGGAGTTCATGGGCTCCAGAACTGCGGGTCGGCACACGCTCCTGGAATCCCTGGAGAGCAACCTGAGCCCAGCGCCTCGCGACAACACCCGCACGTGGAGAGGCCGCAGTGGAACCCCAAGGCGCTCGGAGAACCAGGGCAGGACAGCGGCACAGGTCCGGCCTCGCTCCTGCACATCTCCCCCCCCCGGCAGGGAGCGGGGAAGCCGTCCGAGGAGGAGCGTGGGAAGGAGGAGAAGGAGGAGGAGGAGCGTGGGAAGGAGGAGGAGGAGGAGGAGGAGGAGGAGAGGAGGAGGAGGAGGAGGAGGAGGAGGAGGAGGAGGGGAGGAGGAGGAGGAGGAGGAGGAGGGGAGGAGGAGGAGGAGAGGAGGAGGAGGAGGAGGAGGAGGAGGAGGATGGGGGAGGGGGAGGGGGAGGGGAGGGGAGGGGGGAGGAGGGGGGGGAGGAGGAGGAGGAGCGTGGGAGAGAGGAGGAAGGAGGAGGCCACGCTCGATTCGCAGACGAGCGGGCCCTCGAATATTGAGCGAGAGGGGATCGAAGCGAATGAATGTGTTCATTCTTTGGACCGTAGACAGCCTATCAATATGAAGCAAGTGTTTTCTCTGAATCCTTGTTCCACGTTTTTTCCGTAGCGCAGAGATCGACCACTAGTATTGAATTCCTTCTTGGATTGCAATGCCGACCGCAGACGCGGAACGCTACGCTGAAAACAAACAACTTGAGACAAATGTCTACGGACGGTGCTGTTGCGAAGAAGAACAAGCAGCAACAGCAAACCACCTCCGCCCCCAACCACTTCACCCTTCACAGTGTCACTGAATTAAGGCTTACAAGGTCCCCGAAGCACATCGTGCTTCAGTCACCGCGTAAACATGCTACGTAAGCGCAGCCTTCTGCGTGGCAGATGCGGCACGAGGTCACTCCCTGTTGGGGGATTCAACTTTACACGATGGCTTGAGCCATTAGCGTGCTCACACCACCACGTAAACGCGCTGCACTGTGCTGACACAGCGCCTGTGCCGAACGTGCACTGGTATCAGATGTAGCAGCTGGAAGAAGAAGTAATGCATGAAACAAGAATTGCTACAGCCACCTGAATCAATGGCCAAATGTGCATGTGATCATTGTCATCATCCTGACGTGCTGGCGTAGCCGTCGGGGCACCATTCAGAGAAATCGATCGTGCCTCTGTCGATGCCGCTGTTGGTGATGCTGTTGTTGCAGCCGTCGGGGCAGCAGTCGTTGAACTGATCAGTCACTCTGTCAGTGCTGCAATGGGGGCTGCTGTGTGTGCAATCGTCGGGCAGCAGTCGGTGAACCCGTCATTGCCGATGTCGATGCCGCTGTTGCAGTTGATGATGCTGCTGGTCAGTCGTCGGGGCAGCAGTCGGTGAACTCGTCGGTGCCGCTGTCGATGCCGCTGTTGGCGATGGTGTTGGTGCAGCCGTCGGGCCAGCGGTCGGAGAACTTGTCGGTGACGCTGTCGATGCTGACATGGAGGCTGCTGTTGATGCAGCCGTCGGGGTTCGTCGGGGCAGCAATTGGTGACACGGTCGGTGCCGCTGTCGGTGCTGCAGTGGGCGTTGCTGTTGTTGCAGCCCAAGCTGCATCAATCGCCGAACTGGTCGGTGCCGCTGTCGGTGCCACCGTGGTGCTACTGTAAGCGCAGCCGTCGGGGCAGCAGTCGATGACCATGTCGATGACGTTGTCGATGCTGCAGTGGTGGGCGCTGCTGTTGGTGCAGCTGTCGGGGCAGCAATCGATGAACTGGTCGGTGCCATTGCCGGTCCCGCCAAGGTGGTGTTGTTGGTGCAGCCGTCAGGGCAGCAATCGGTGAGCATATCAATGACGCTGTCGGTGTTGCAGAGGGCACTGCTGTTGGTGCAACCGTTGGGGCCGCGGTCGGTGAGCTGATCGGTGCCGCTGTCGGTGACGCTGTCGATGCTACAGTGGGCACTGCTGTTGGTGCAGCCGTCGGGGCAGCAGTAGGTGAATTGGTCGGTGCTGCAACGGGCGTTGCTGTTGGCGTAGCCGTCGGGGCAGCATTTGGTGAACATGTCGGTGCCACTGTCGGTGCAGCAGTTGGCGCTGCCGTTGGTGCAGACCTCAGGGCAGCGCTCGGTGAACATGTGGGTGCCACGATGGTGCAACCGTCGGGGCAGCAATCGAAGAGCTTGTCGGTGCCGCTGATGGTGCAGGTGTCGATGTTGTTGTGAGCGCGCCTGGTGGAGCGGCTGTCTGCGCAGCAGGTTGTATTGTCTGTGCCTCAGTTGATGATGTTGTTGGTGCAGCCGTCGGGGCAAAAGTCGGTGAACTGGTCGGTGCCGCTGTAGGTGCTGCCATGGGCGCGCCTGTTGGCGCGCCGTCTGAGCAGCGGTCAATGAACTTGCCGGTGCCGCTGATGATGCTGCTGTGAGTGCTGCTGTCGGTGCAGCCGTCAGGGGAGCAGTCGGTGGAACGGTCGGTGCCGCTGTCGGGGATGCTGTTGGCGCAGCCGTCGGGGCAGCAGTTGGTGAACTCGTCGGTGTCTCTGTTGCTGATGTTGCAGGCGCAGCCTTCGGGGCAACTGTCGGTGAACTTGCTGGCGCTGCTCATGATGCTGCTGTGATTATGCAACCGTCGTGGCAGCAATCGCTGAGCCAGTCGATGCCGCTGTCGCTAATGCTGCGTCGGGGCAGCAGTTGTTGACATTGTCGGTGCCGCTGTTGCTGATGCTGTTAGCGCACCGTCGGGGCAGCTGGCGGTGAACTTGTCGTTGCCGCTGGTGATGCTGCTGTGAGTGCTGCTGTCGTCGGTGCAGCCGTGGGGGCAGCAGTCCGTGAGCCAGTCGATGCCGCTGTCGGTGATGTTGTCGGCGCAGCCGTCGGGGCAGCAGTTGGTGAGCTTGTCGGTACCGTTGTTGCTGATGCTATTAGCGCAATGTCGGGGCAGCTGCTGGTGAACTTGTCGGTGCCGCTGATGAAGCTGCTGGGAGCGCTGCTGTCAGTGAAGCAGTCGGGGCAGCAACCGGTGAGCGGGTAGGTGCCGCTGTCGGTGTTAGTTTCGGTGCAGCCGTCGGGGCAGCAGTCGGTGAACTTGTTGGTGCCACTGTTGCTGATGTTGTCGCAGCCGTCGGCGCAGATGTCGGTGAGCTTGTCGGCGCCGCAGATGATGCTGCTGTGAGTGCTGCTGTCAGTGCAGCCATCGGAGCAGCAGTCGGTGAGCTTGTCGGTGACTCGTCGGTAACGCTGTCGGTGCAGTCGTCGGAGTAGCAGTCAAGGTACACGACCACGAGCCTGTCGGCAAGGCTGCAGAAGCAACAGTCTGAAATGATGTAGGTCACGTGGTTGGCGTACCAATCGAAACCCTGGCGCAAGTGGGGGCGAGGGTGCATAAATTGGCGTCCATGTTGTCCCAAGAATCGGCCTGGATGGAGCCGCGTTTGCTGATACAACCATGGAAATACCGAAGCTTATAAATAGTGCCAGTGATGGAGTACTGCAACTGGTTCTGGAACATCATGTAGCAAATCACGTTGTCCTCGCCGGTGACCGTGCACCGGTTGATCTCGCCGCACCCCCTCGAGCTAAAAAGGCCTGAGCCCTCGAATATGGAGCGAGAGGGGGTCGAAGCGAATGAATGTGTTCATGACCGTAGACAGCCGTTCAATATGAAGCAAGTGTTTTCTCTGAATCTTATTCCATGTTTTTTTTCCGTAGCGCAGGGATCGACCACTAGTATTGAACCCCCTCTTGGATTGCAATGCCGACCGCAGACGCGGAACGCTACGTTGAAAACAAACAACTTGAGACAAATGTCTAAGGACGGTGTTCTTGCGAAGAAGAATCATCAGCAGCAGCAGCAGCAGCAGCAGAACCGATCAACTGCAACAAACACGCATAGGAGCAGGAGGAGGAGGAGGAGGAGGAGGAGGAGGAGGAGGAGGAGGAGCGTGGGAGGAAGAGGAGGAGGAGGAGGAGGAGGAGAGAGGAGGAGGAGGTAGGAGGAGGAGGAGGAGGAGGAGGAGAGGAGGAGGAGGGAGGAGGAGGAGGAGGAGGAGGAGGAGAGGAGGAGGAGGAGGAGGAGGAGGAGGAGGAGAGGAGGAGGAGGAGGAGGAGGAGGAGGAGGGAGGAGGAGGAGAGAAGGAGGAGGAGGAGGAGGAGGAGGAGCGCGGGAGGGAGGAAGGAGGAGGGAGGAGGCCACGCTCGATTCGCAGACGAGCGGGCCCCGGAGGGGGAAGCCGCCCACTGGCCCGACCTCGCGGCGCCCCTCCCGCGCGCGGAGCGGGGCCCCTCCTGGCACGGGCAGGAGCGGGAGTGGCGCGTGCAGATCCCCGAGGCCCGTTCGGCGCGGCTGCTGCGCCCGTCGCTCCCGTGCGCTTTCCCTGGCCCCTCCCCTCCTCTCCTCCCTCCTCCTCCTCCTCCTCCCCCTCCCCCTCCCCCTCCTCCTCCTCTGGGCACGCTCCACCTCCCCCTCCTCCTCCTTCTCCTCATCCTCCTCCCTCCCTCCTCCTCCTCCTCCTCCGCCTCCTCCGCCTCCTCCTTCTCCTCCTCCTCCTCATCCTCCTCATCCTCCTCATCCTCCTCCTCCGCCTCCGCCTCCGCCTCCGCCTCCTCCCTCATCCTCCTCCGCCTCCTCCTCCTCCTGGGGCTTCTCACCTTTGCACCTTTGCCGCATTCGGCCCCCTCCGAGCGGTGTAAGACTGTGGAGGACGATGAATGGAGAGGAAGCGTGTTGCCAATTAGTTTCCAGATGCCCAAGAAGTGTTTCAAACATGTCTTAAGCATGCACAAGACATGGCTGAATCATTTTAAGAAGTTGATTCGAACGTTCTGACACCATTTACAATTCAATGATATGTTAGGGTGTCCATCCTAACATGTGTAAGATGCCCCTCGTGCGCCGAGGGACGGCAAGGCCCCCTGGTACCACCCGTTCTGTGCCGCTCCGAAGCGTCCCGATCTCTGTTTCGTCGCCTCTCCGCGGTGTTCCAGCCTCGGGATGCGGTCTAGCAGCTGCGCCTCGCCGAGAGTGTTCTGGGGGTGCCCGAATCCGTCTCGATTTCGGGCTCGTCGCGTCTCAGCGGTTTTCCAGCCTCGGGATGCGTCCCAGTAGCCGCGACTCGCCGAGTGTGTTTTGGGGGTGGCCGAGAATCGTTTCGAACGGCCGCTGCAGACCAGAGGTATGGGCCGAAAACCTCATGACCCTTGAGGGTCCATCTCGAATCGTTCGATCTGGTCCGATGTCGATTTCAATTCGACATCGGTTTCGGGCGAGCCCATCCCATTAGATTCCGATATTCCGACGCTCAGATGCGGCCCGATGTTTGCATGGCGTTGCTGTTCATCCTGCCGCGGCCGATCTGGTTCGATTCCGACTGCGTGCCGGTGGCGCCCAGTCCGACACGCATTCCGATTCGATCCGATGTTCCAATTCGACATGTATTGAGTTTGTTTTCTCCCAACCCCCATCATCCCCCCCAGGCAACGCTACGTGTTGCTGGGGATTTGGGTCGCGAGGCTGTTGCTTCCTGTGTGTGTGTGCCTTTCTCCCTGCGGCGCGGCGCTGCCGGCGCAATTGGGGGCTGTCCAGGAACACGGGGCCGGAGGTGGGTCCCAGCCTGCGCCCGTCAACCCTACACTCAGGGCGCTGAAGAAGGAACCCTTTTCGGTGGGGACGGGCTCGGTGTTCCTTGATTGCTTTACAGTTTGGCTTGGGTTTTCTGAGGTTTTCGATGGGAAATCGACGCTCAACTTTTGGGATCAAGGGGCCTCGTTCCTTATGTAAGGTTCCTTAGGTCAACGCCCCGACTGTATGAACACGCGTGCCCGTTGCAACATTTCAATGGCAGATTTGCCTAGGGAGGTTGCCCGCGCCGCCTCGCTGCGTTCGCCTCTTCCGTTCGGCCTTTGACGGCCTACGACCTGCCCCTGTTCTTCCCTCCCCTTCCAGCACTCCTGCCCGCCCTGTTTTCCTCCCCCTTCCCCCTCCCCACTCCTGCGCTCCTCCCCCCTTCCCCCACCATGTTCCTCCCCACCCCTCGCGCACTCCTTCCTGGAATTGCGCGTTTCGTCCATCTCGTCACTCCGTGCGCGCAGCAGGTGGCCGCAGGTGGAGACGCCCGCAGGTGACTGAAGCATGGCAGGATTGCACTGCGTGCCGCGGGTGAGCCGTCCCTTGCCCAACAGCATGGAAGTGTGTCCCTTCGGCGGAGTGCTCCCTGGTGCGGGCCCACAGAAGTCCCCCGATCGCCGAATGCGATGTGGCGGCAGCGCCCTCGTCCTCGACGAGTGATTCGTGGTTCACTTATCCCTCCTCAGTGCCGGCTACGTGTGCGCGCTCGGAGGGCATCCTCGGTAGTTGGGCACACCCCCTATGGAGCAGCTGGAGGAGGAGAAGCAGGAGGGAGATGGCTGGGGACTGCTGGCGCAGTGCAGGCTCGGCGTTGTGACCACGTCCTCTCCATTCTGGGCTGCGCGCCTCAACGCCACCCCATGCATCTACGTCTGGCGTCCACCCTTCGTGTCTGCCTCTATCCCTCGCTGTCTCCGTGCATCTTCCTGAGCCCACCTCGCGATCTGTTTCTTTCCATTCCTTCCCTCCAGAGGCGATGGTTCGTCGAAGCTTCTTGCCCCCCCCCCCCACCCATCCACGCCCCACCACTAGCCTTACGTCGGGCATGTCCTTCGACAGGAGGAATATTCAAAAATAATAAAACATAGCCTGGGGGCGATTTTTCTGTTATGTTTGAATAGGTTTGAACAGTCGTTTGACAATTTTTATTTCTCATCCAAAATCCGCCTGTAAGAGGGCATGCCCGACGTAACACTCGCCTCTCTCCCCATCGCTTATCTTGAGTTTGTCTTCTTTTGTTTTGACTCTTTCCTCTCTCTTTCTCTTTCTATTCGTCTCGCCCTCTATGTTTCCCTTTCTGTCTCCCTGAACCGGTTCCTCTTATTAGTTTGCCAGCTCTCTCCCTGTCTCAATACGATACACATGCATGTGCATACATGTGTACCTATCTATCTCATGGCTTTCGGCGCATCCCGCCACCGTGCCTGGGTTGTGGGCGATAAGCCTATCGGATGTTCGGTGGGATCTCGTGGGAGGCCTCTCGTGGGCCTCTGGGAGGCAGTTTGGAGACCTCTTGTGGGCCTCTTGGGGGCCTCTCTTAGGCCCCTCTCGGGGCCTCCTGTGGGCGCCTTTTGGGGCCTCCTGGGGGCATCTTGGGGCGGCAGGCTTGTATTTTCGGTTCGTGTTCCCTCTCTTGGGCCCCTCTCGGGGCCTCCTGTGGGCGCCTTTTGGGGCCTCCTGGGGGCATCTTGGGGCGGAAGGCTTGTATTTTCGGTTCGTGTTCCCTCTCTTGGGCCCCTCTCGGGGCCGCCTTGGGGTCCTCCTGGGCCGTCTTGGGCGCCTCTTGGGCCGTCTTGGGGCCCTCTTGGAGGCCTCTTGGGCCGTTTGCGGGTGTTCTTGGGAGCTTCATGGGCCGTATTGGAGCGTCGGGAAGCCGAAAAGGCGAGAACGCACAAATGCGTCAAACACATAAGGAAACATCTTGGAGACCTCTTGCGCCATCGTGAGGCCATCTCGGGCGTCTTGGGCCGATCTTTGGGCGTCTCGGGGCCGTCTTGGAGGCCGCTCGGGGCCCTCTTGGCCCGTCTTGGGGCCCTCTTGGGCCCGAACAGTTCTCGCGCCACCACTTTTGGCAAAGCCCAGGGGGCCCGCGGGAAGTCCCAGGGGGCATGCGGGAAGCCCCAAGAGATTTCGGAATTTGGGGTCCGGGCCCCTTCGCGACTCTTAAGGAGTGGGAAGTGAGGATGGATTGGGCCCAGGACCTGAGGACACGCCCACTCCGTGCCCAGCGGCACGGTGGCGTATGTATGTATGTATGCATGCATGCATGCATGCATGCATGTATGTATGTATGTATGTATGTATGTAGGTATGTATGTATGTATGCATGCATGTATGCATGCATGTATGCAGGTGTGCTCCGAGCTTGCTCGTATACTTAGTGTGAACGTTTCTCGAAGAGATTGTGAAGAGGATGGAGACTAATATGTGGAGAGCATGTGTAGTAACACTGCGCGCTATGGTTCCCCAAGTTGTTCCGTCGGTGATCTAGGTCCCCCCCATCCCTGTCATCCACATCTTCGTGCGCGTCTCCACACATTGACCCTGCACCTGGCCCACGTGGCCGCGGAGTGCGTCCTCGATGGGCCCCATCTCTGTGCGCTGCACCTCACGGGCGCCTCCCCAGGTAATCGTGCTTGGCGAGACCCACCGGTTCCTGTGCACGTGGTCGCTCGAGGGCCAGATGGAGGCGGGACGGGGGCCCCGCATTGAGCAGCCGTGGGCGGGGCGGCACGCCTGCACTGGGGGAGGGCAGGGTGGCGTCGCCACTGAGGGGAGCACGACGCTGTCTTCTTTCCCCGGGCCGGCTCGGCCGTCGTGCGCGAGCTCGATCTTTCGGGGGCGGAAAAGAGGGGGGTAATGACTAGGGGGGGTGGATATCATGGCGGGGGCCATGATATTTCCCTAGATTTTGTGGCGCCTCTTCTTATTTCATTACGTCCCTGGCCTCCCCGCTGGGCCGCGCACATGCCGCCGGTCATGATTTGCACCCCCCCCTCTTGGACACGCCCCTCTTGGCCGCTCCCGAATCTTCGCCCTGCGCTCTGGGATCGTGAGGAGGGCAAGCGTCGACGAGGGGGCGCAGGAGGTCCTGCTCGCCTGCACGGTCTCTCCGACCTCTGTGGCGTGAGCGGTGCCCTTCGGCGTCGGCCCGAGGCCCTGCGAGCGGGGCGCGGGTGCCCCCAGGGCGCTCCTGCGCGGCAGCTGCAGCCACGGAGCCCGCGCAGCGTTCGTTCCTTGCGCGCTCTGGCGCTCTCCGTGCCCCGCTGGCGGAGCGGCAACGGCTCGTGGTCGGGAGCCTTGAGACGGGGGTCAATGCAAACGGGGGTCAGCCAGAGCGCCAGATCTTGCAAGATCCTGCAGGGCCAGGCTCCCATTGACCCGGGTTTGGGTGCAGGATCCTGCAGGATCTTGCAGGATCCTCCGCATTGACCCGGGTTTGGGTGCAGGCTTTTGCAGAATTCTGCAAGGCCTGGCTTACCCGGGTCTGGATTGACCCGGGTCAGAAGATCCCCGACGTGGGCGAGCTGACGTGAGAAGGGAGTTCGAGGATAATTGACTGATCCGCGAGGGAGTCGGAGGTTGACAGACCTCATACCTTGACACGTCGAGTGAGGAATCGGCCGCGCTCGGTTCGCGAAGGGGGCGTCGCGGCCGTCATGTTTGCGGGCCCAGGCCCGTCGGTTTCGGTCCTGGGCCGTTTTCACCAAAGGGAGGTTCTTTGAATGGAGGTTTGTTCACCGCCGAGGGAGCGAGCATGCTTTTAAACCAAAACAGAGGTTTGTCCAAAGACGCTCAGCACATTGCGAACGTGGATCTCAGGATTGGCCTCACGCCAGGACAGAACCGTGACCCAGCCAGAGGAGGCAATACCCAGGCTGTTCCTCTGAGCATGGGTCACGAGATCTGCTGTCAGTGACAGGTATGAGAGGTGTGAGGTCGTGTTCCTTCATTCCGCGTCTGTTGAGTTGGAATGGCGTTGCTTAGCACCAAGGTTGAAGAAGTGGTCTGAGCATTGGCCTGAGCATTGGCGTGGACCAGGGAAGCAGGTGAGGTGCATCATTCCATTCAGTGCTCGAGTTTTCCTGGGTGTTAGGCTGTGGCGGGCCCGCTTTCTGGGAAGGTTGAACAGCAGATGTGGGATCTGCGGATCCTCAACGATTGGCGGGCGTTGCCTGGTCCCAAGAATTCCTCGGGAGGCCAGAGCAGTAAACGATCGGAGCATTTCTGGCGCATCGACGGGTTGCGGGAGCTTGCAGTAAGAGGAGTTGCGGTGCGGAGGCATTCGAAGAAAGCGCATCGTTGCGGAAGGATCGTTTCCAAGGTTATTGCGTGTCCCGCCTTTTGGTACGAGTTCAGTTGTTCGCATGGGTAGTGGGGAATGATGCGCGAATCTGCGTGGCGGCAATGATTTCGCATCGTAGCGCGACAATGAGTACGGCTGGCCTCAGGGTGAAGAGCAACCCTATTCTGGGAGAGCACCCTTATGTTCTTCGTGTGTTGGCTGTCCACCTTGGATTGTGTGTTTCGTCTGGGGCATCGCCTATGCGGTCCTGGGTCTTCGGCGAAGGGCCTGGTGCTGTTTGACCCACGCTCTTGTGGCCGCGTTCTTCAGCGAACGAAGAACCGTATAACATAAACTTTTTCGCCGTCGGGGACACTTGCCCCTGGGCGGCTGGAAAGTTTATACCCCTACAGTGCCACCGTAAGGGTATAAACTTTCCAGCCGCCCAGGGGCAGGTGTCCCCGACGGCGAAAATGTTTATGTTATACCGTTCTTCGCCCATTAAGCTCTGGCTGTGCCAACCGCACTTCATCTCTTCCTCGCTCGTTCGCAGCTTCAGCGCAGAGACTCGAATCCCAATGGCAGAGGGTGGTCAGGAAAATCAGGTGGGATCGGAGAGAGGGCGGTAGCACCAGCGGCAGGCGGCTGCGGCCAGCAGGCTACAACAGATTGAACATCCTCCAGGCGGGGTGCTGCCCTGTAAAATCTGGCGTAGACTGAACGATTCCCCCCTCTGTCCTTCCAGCAATAATCTGGTACAAAAAAGGCTTGGTGAAGGCCTACCTCCTCCTCCTTGTCCTGCTCCTGCGTACTCGCCCAATGGCGAGGTTTTCAAAGACGGTGACCTCATGGGCCGATGGTGGGGCGCGCCGCTGAAGCCGGGCACCAGGACGGGCGGGGCAGGTAGCTCCAGGGAGATGTCGCGAGGAGGAGAAGGAGGAAGAGGAGGGGGGAAGAGGAGGTAGAGGAGGAGGTGGAGACCTTAGACCTTAGCGCCATTGGGAGCGAATGAGCCACACACATCGATTAAGCTGTGCACAATAAGACTTCAAAACGCTTCTGCGCAGCTTGAGATAAGGTTATGCGCTGCCAGAGTGGAGACTCAGGCAGTAAGGACTGCTCGGGCTTGGTGAGGAGCATGCCTCAGAGGAAGCACGCAGCCAGAGGCAGCCGCCCGAAAAGCACTACCTCCTTCTACCCTTGCGCCCCCGACCCCTCGACCGAGGCTCGTGACGGTGCTGAACTAAAGGCGCTCGACTGGCATCTCTAGCTGCTGGAGGAGGAGGAAGAGAAGGAGGAGGAGGAGGAGGAGGAGGAGGAGAGGAGGAGGAAAGGGAGGAGGAGGAAAGGGAGGAGAAGGAAGAGGAGGAGAAGGAGGAGGACGACGAGGGGGAGGAAGAGGAGGAGGAGGATGTGGAGCAGGAGGAGGAGGAGGAGGAGGAGGAGGAGGAGGAGGAGAAGGAGGAGGAGGAGGCGGAAGAGGAGGAGGAGGACGAAGAGGTGGAGGAGAAGGAGGAGGAGGAGGGGGGGTTGTGGTGGTGGCCTGGGAAGACGTCTGGTGGGGCCGAGGGCACAGCAGCTTTAGCGGCGCCTCCCGTGCAGGAATGGCTGGGGGACGGCTCACCACATGTCGCGCCGGCAGCGCCAGCAGCGTTACGGCGCAACTCGGTCCAAGAGACAACCAGGGGCGCTCCCTCCTAGGACGGCCCCAGCTCCTCCGCCTCGACCACAGGAAGGACCGCCTGCGACCCGTTCTACAGTCTGCGGAACGGGCATCCGCAGAATAAGAAGATGCTGCAGCTGGGCTCCCCCTCCTAGGACAAGATGGGAAGTGGGGCGCATCCAGGGGGGGCTGGCGGCCTCAAGTGCGAGGTCACCGGCAACGCGGAGTGGGGATGGGCAGTGTGAGAGCTTAGAACCCCCCAGCTCACCTCCACTGGGGCCCCGCCCGTCCGAACCAACCCTGCTGCCACCGCAGGGCGCAGCTGCGAGGCTTGGAGGGAAAGCCGGCTGAGGCCCTCCCTGGGGTGCGGCTCCCCCGTCCACTGCCCCAGCTCGGCTGGGGGGCCGCGGCCCAGCCTGTGGGTAGAGGCGAGGGGGCAGAGGAGGCATCGGCGCGATGGCCGCGAACTGCACTTGGTACCACGCCCGGGCAAGAGCAGGGGGACGCCCAGCCCAGAAGCGCTGCAGCTGCCTGTCAACTGCCGCCGCCAGCGCCACCGCTTCGGCAACTCCTTGTGCCCCCGGCCTGGCACCCAGCAGCGCCCGCGTGCTGGCCTCCTGGGATACCGGCTGCACCTGCGCCCGCGCCGCCCAGAAGGCATCCAGGCCCGCCCCTGTCCACGGGCAGCCGCTGCACGCGTGGAACCAGAGACTGCGCCGCCGCGCGCCGCACAGCGCGCACGACCGCACTGCTGCCCAGGACCAGCACCCGCCGGCATGCCCCAGGACAAGCAAGCCCGCCCGCTAACGGCTGATGGATTGCATCCCTTGCAGCACATCCTGGACGGCGGCTCCTGGCCTCATCCACAACCTGCTCCAGCTTCGCCATGGCCGCCCGCTTCAGACTCTGACTCAGGAGCGGCGCTGAACGAGTCTAGACGTGCTCCAGACAGAGTAGCAGCAGGAGCAGCGGGGGGACGGGGAAGGAGGGCGGCTCCGAGGACGGGTCTGGAGAAGGAGCAGGGGAGGACGCCCTCATCCAGCACCACATCACTCCGAGCACACCCTGAGAGGAGATCCACCGCCACCGGCCCAACAAGCAACCCGTATAGCCCCGCGTCCTCCTCCCACCTACCCCACCAGCCGGCAGGGGAGGTAGGAGGAGGTGCTGGACTCGCGACTGCCGGGACCGAGGGAGGGAGGGACGGGAGATCAGGAGAAGCCCTTGCCTGGCATCGCTCGGACGTGCGCATCCTTGAAGGGGAGGAGATCGAAGGTACCCATACCGCTACCCTTCGCCCGTTTTCTTTTCTGTTCGGCCTCCTGGGAGGCCCTCGTCGCCACCGCTGGATTCGCCTCGAAATTCTGGACAGAACGCACCCCGGGAGAGGTCGGGGGAGCAGCGGTATCGATGCCTTTGGGTCTCCCCAGTTTTCCATTGGGAATTTCCGTCGAGGAGCATGCTGGACCACCCCACGCAGAGTTAAAACGCACGGAGTCGAAACAAGGCACGGGGAATGTACGTCCGAGCGATGGCGATGTCTGGTCGGAAGGCGGCGGGAATCGGAGCGAGGCTACGACATTTGGAGCTCCAGGCCTCCTGGGATCGGCCGTGTGCGCAGGCAGAGGAGAGGGTGATGGGTTTGTTTTTCACCACCACCACCATGAGTTGGATGGGGGCCAGGAGGTGGATGGCGAGGAGCAGGAGGAGGAGGAGGAGGAAGAAGACGAGGGGGAGGGGGACCCCCTCCCCCCTCTCAACTTCTGGTGGTGGTGGTGGAAGAGAGGCCCAGCTGGGGGCAGGCAGGACAACAGGGGGGGCACGACGAGGAGCAGGCGGGCGATGCCGGGGCGGGGCAGAGGGCGGGGACCGCGAGGAGGCGGAGGGGGGGCGCAGGCGGAGACGGAGGAGCACGGCAGGAGTCGCTGGGAGGAGGGGCCAGGAGTGCAGGGAGGAGGAGCTGCAGGAGCAGGAGGGAGAGGTCGAGAGAGAGAGAGCGAGAGGGAGGGAGACAGAGAGAGAGAGAGAGAGACGGAGAAACACGTGCAGAGAAGGGAGAGGGGAGCAATTGAGAGAGAGAGAGAGATCGAGAGAGAGAGAGAGATAGAGAGAGAGAGGGAATAATAGATAAAACATATCGATAGGCAGTTGAACATCACCCCTGCGCGACCCCGATTGGGCGCATTCGTTTTGTGCACAGCGCTTGACACCAGCTCTGAGTAGCGCATACCTATGCAATGCAAGGCACTGGCTGCCCTTGCTTCGCATCGGTTGGCCTTGCCCGGTATGGCTCTGCATCCCTTGGCGTTGCTTGCCATTGCTTTGCATTTCTTTTTGCTCTGCGCCATATTCCTTGGCATTGCCTTGCTCGGCGTCGCTGTGCGTTGCCTGGCGCTTCCTGGCACTGCCTGGCGGTGCCGGCGACGCTCGCCCCACTCCGTGGAGGAGGCGGGGGGGCGCGAGGGGTGGAGGGCGCTCCCCCTCCTCCTCCTCCTCCTCCTTCTCCTCCTTCTCCTCCTTCTCGTCCTCGTCCTCCTCCTCCTCCTCCTCCTCCTCCTCCTCCTCCTCCCTCCTCCTCCTCCTCTTGCTCCTCCTCCCCTCGCGCCCCCCCGCCTGGGGGGGGGGGGGGGGGATGCGCAAGCCGTGGGGACGTGGGGCCCTCGCGGCGCGAGGCCCCCGGACGCGGGTGGACGCGGAGGGCGGGAGGGGGCGGGCAGGAAGCGCCTGTACGTCGCCAAGTCGAACTGGCCCGCGCCGCGCCCGGCCCGAGCTGAAGCGGCAGGAGGGGGGAGGGCTCGGAGGGGACATAGAGCAGGTGAGAGGGAGGAGGTGAATGGGATGAGGATGAGGATGAGGATGAGGATGAGGATGAGGATGAGGATGAGGATGAGGACGAGGACGAGGATGAGGATGAGGATGAGGATGAGGATGATGCTGATGCTGATGCTGATGCTGCTGCTGCTGCTGATGATGATGATGATGATGATGATGATGATGATGATGATGATGATGATGATGATGATGATGATGATGATAATGATGACGATGACGATGCTGATGCTGATGCTGATGATGATGCTGATGCTGATGCTGATGCTGCTGCTGCTGCTGCTGCTGCTGATGAGGAGGAGGAGGAGGAGGAGGAGGAGGAGGAGGAGGAGATGGAGGAGGAAGAGGAGGAGGAGGAGGAGGATGGAAAGAGCTCCTCCCCCCCAAGAGTATCATGTAAGATGCCGATAGCGGAGCTGTAGATCCGCGTCCGCGTATTGTCCTCCAGCCGGAGAAGTAAAAAGGTAGGACCCCCCTCGTTCTCTCTCGGGGGGCGGGGCGGTAGCAGCGCCCCTGGTGCCGAAAAATATTGAGAGTCTTCCCCCGCGGCCTTCGGCGGCTGCGGAGCTGCAGCGCTGCAGCTGTTGCTGCCCGCTGTGATCGGCGCGATGTCGGAAAGAGCGCGTTCTGTGGTCGCTTGGAGGCCTTGGGGGGGGGGGGGGGTCGGGAGGGAGGGGGTTTGGGGGGGAGGGGAGTCCCCCTGGTTTTGATCGACGGCGCCGAGTGTTAGGGGGGTTGGGGCCCACCCCCGGGTTCGAAACGCGCCGCCGGATGTTCCCAAGCCGAGCGCCCGTGAAACGCGCTCTTTCTGATGTAGGGACATGTGGCTCTGGCGATCTTGGGCCGCTCAAGTATGTCTTATGCTTGGTTCCGTCTTTTCGGGCTGATTCAATCATACTTCAATCATGCAGTTCTTAGCCGTGTAGCGCACGGCGGGACAAGGACGCCAAGCTGACAAAGAGCAAGTCTAGCTCTGGTCTGGTTGGGCTGGTTGGGCTGTTGAGCTTCGTCTTGCAGCCTTAGCTTAGGATCCAGGCGATAGTGGTTTGGGGGACGTCTGGCGAGGCTGCGCCAACCACCACGACCGCAATGCATGTTCGTTGTTCATTGCAGTTATAGTTTTGTTTTGCAGTTTTTTTTACATTGCAGTTTTTTGCATCTGGTCTGGTTGGCCTGGTCGGTCTGGTTTGAGCTTCGTCCTGCAGCCTTAGCTCAGGACCCAGGCGAGAGTGGTTTAGGGGAGGTCCGGCGAGGCAGCGCCCACAACTACCACGACCGAAATGCAATTATTTGTCTGGCATGTCAGTTTTGCTTTGCTTTGCAGTTTTGTTTGCATTGCAGTTTTTTGATGCATCTGGTCTGGTTGGTCTGGTTGGTCTAGTTTGAGCTTCGTCTTGCAGCCATAGCTCAGGATCCGCGCGAGAGTGATTTAGAGGAGGTCTGTGGAGGCAGCGCCAACCACGACGACGACCGAAATGCAGTTGTTTTTGCATTGCATTTGTTGCATCGCAGTTGATTTTGCATTGCAGTTTTTTTTGCATCTGGTCTGGCTGGTCTGGTTGGTCTGGTTTGAGCTTCGGTTTGCAGCCTTGGCTTAAAATCCGGGCGAGAGTGGTTCAGGGGAGGTCCGGCGAGGCTGCGCTAACCACCAGGACGACGACCGAAATGCATTGTTGTTGTTCATTTCAGCTTTTGTTTTGCTTTGCTGTTTTTGTGCATCGCAGTTTTTGATTGCATCTGGCCTGGTTGGTCTGGTTGGTCTGGTTTGAGCTTCGTCTTGCAGCCTCAGCTTAGGATCCGGGCGAGTGGTTCAGGGGAGAGCCGGCGACGCAGCGCCAGCCACGTCACCACGACGACGACCGACATGCAGTTTGTTTTGCATTGCAGCTGTTCTCGCATTTCGTTTTTTTGTGCTTTGCGGCTTTGCCGTTCTAGCTTCGGCTTTGGATGCCGCGTGCGAGTGGAGAGCTGTTTGGGGAGGTCCAGGGGAGTTCTGGAGCCCACGGCGCCGACTACCATGGTCAGAATTACAGTTCGTGTTTGCATTGCAGTTTTTTCCCAACCATCCTGTGATGTTGGGTCCTCGTTTTGAAGAGACAGCGCCCCGCGTCCCACCCACTCACTCAATCACTCCTCCTCCTCCTCCTCCTCCTCCTCCTCCTCCTCCTCCTCCTCCTCCATCTCCTCCTCCTCCTCCCTCCTCCTCCTTCTCCTCGTCCTCCTCCTCCTCCTCCTCCTCCTCCTCCTCCTCCTCCTCCTCCTCCTCCTCCTCCCCCTCCTCCCTCCCCCCCTTCCTCCCTCCGCCACGCGTTTCCCCCACCCAGTACAGCGTTTCGAGGCCCCATAGGGAGCTCCACCTAAGACCTCAGGGGGGGGGTACCATATGCGTCCACCACACCCAGTACGGCGCTTCGTGGCCCCATAGGGAGCTCCACCTAAGGCCGCGGGGGGGGGGACCACATGCGTCCGCCACACCCAGTACGGCGCTTCGTGGCTCCATAGGAGGCTCCACTTACGGCCCCAGGCTGGGGGGGGTTCCACAACATGCGTCGCCACACACAGTACGGCGCTTCGTGGCCCCATAGGGAGCTCCACCTAAGGCCCCAGAGGGGGGGGCGGGGGGCGTCCGCCACACCCAGTGCGGCGGTTCGTGGCTTCATAGGGAGTTCCACCCAAGGTTCCAGGGGGGGGTACCACGTGCGCCCGCCATACCCAGTACGGCGTTCCGTGGGGCCCCATAGGGAGCTCCACTTACGGCCCCAGGCTGGGGGGGTACCACATGCGTCCGCCACACCCAGTACGGCGCTTCGTGGCCCCATAGGGAGCTCCACCTGAGGCCCCAGTGGGGAGTGGCCACATGCGTCCGCCACATCCAATTTGGCAGTTTCACCCACCCAGTACAGCGCTTCGTGGCCCCATAAGGAGCTCCACCGAACCCCCCAGTGGGACCGCCCGCATGCGTCCCGCACAGCCAATTTGGCATTTCCACCCACTCACTACAGCGTTTCGTGGCCCCATAGGGAGCTCCACCTAAGCCCCCAGAGGAACCGTCCGCATGCGTCCCAGAAGCCCAAGTTGGCATTTTCACCCACCCAGTACAGCGCTTCGTGGTCCCATAAGGAGCTCCACCGAACCGTCCGCATGCGTCCCACATACACAATTTTCCATTTTCACCCACCCAGTACAACGTTTCGTGGCCCCATAAGGAGCTCCACCGACGGCCCCAGTGCTACCGCCCGCATGCGTTCCCCCCCACCCAGTGCAGCGCTTCGTGGCCCCATAGGGAGCTTCACCGAAGAAGAGATTCACAATTGCGGTAGCCTCTACTGCGTATGGTGGGGTCCTTCGCCAGGATAGTTTGCATTGCAGGTTTTTTGCATCATTGCAGCTTTGCCGTTCTAGCTGCAGCTTTGGATTCCGCGTGCGAGGCGAGACCGGTTTGGGGAGGTTGGGGAGGGTCTGAAGCCCACGGCGCCGACGACCATGATCAGAATTACAGCCATCTCCGAGGTCATCGATGAAAGAAGGGAAGGTACTGTTCTCCGCCCCAACGTCAGGGCATCCACCATGGTTTCTTGGGCCCCTCTTGGGCCCCGCTTGGGGCTCTCTTGGAACCGTCTTGATGCCCTCTTCGGCCCCTCTTGGGACCTTTTTTCGGTCATCTTGGGGTCGACTTGATCCCACAAAAGCCCATCGGAAGCGAAACGGCGAGAAAGCAAACATCATTGATTTGAATTCATCGCTTCGCTCATTCCGCTAGCCCGTATTGTGCCATCGCTGGCGTTTCGGCCGTTTGGGCGCCTCTTTGGGGCCACCTGGGGGCCTCTTGGGAGCCTTTTGGGGTTCTCTGACGGCCTTCTGGGAACCTCTTGGAGCCTCTTGGGGGTCTCTTGGGGGCTTCTTGGAACATCCCGGGCTCCTCTTGAGGCTGAGGGCTCGAAATGTCTGTTCGGGTTCCCCGTCTGGGCCCCCTCTTGGAGCTATCCTGGGGCCATCTTGGGCCGTCTTCGAGGCCTCTTGGGCCGTCTTGAGGCACTTTTGGGCCGTCTTGGAGACCTCTTGGAGGCCTCTTCGGCCTTCTTGGAGTAATATTTAGGTTATCTTTGGCCGTCTTTCAGCGTCGGGAAGCCGAACAGGCGTTTTTTGAGAACGCCACAATCTTTCAAAAACCAAAAGGACATCGATGAATTGTGCCTCCTGGGGCCCTCTTGAGACATCTTCTTGGAGACCTCTTTGGGCGTCTTGGAGGCGTCTGCGGCCGTCTGGAGACTATCTTGGGCGTCTTGGACCGATCGGTCGGCGACTCGGAGCCCTGTTGGACCATCTTATGAGGCCTCTTGAGGCCGTCTTGGAGCGCTTTGGGGATCCGGAAAACTGCCCTGGGGAGTTCTGGCATCCTTGGGCGGATTTTGCCAGAACCTTGCCAGGGTATGTATCGTCCCGGGACTTCCAGGGGCCGGCCCGTTCGCGCGAATTAGAAAGATCGTTTACCGGTTACCGGAGATTTTAGCACGCCTCTGACCTGCTGGGCCGGCGAAGTCAGGTTCTGGAAAGGTAACGGCCTCTTGGAGGCCTCTCGTGGCGCTCTTGAAGCCATGTTGGAGCCATCTTGGGCCCCTCTTGGGCCTCTCTTGGGCCATCTTGGAAGCCATCGACCAACAAAGAAGGCGGCGTCAATTTGGATCCCCCCGTCGGAACTCTCAAAGCCTCTTGGAGCTCTCTTGGGACGCTCTTGGGGCGGTCTTGGGCGCTCTTGGGGCCGTCTCGGGCCTCTCTTGGACCCTTCTTGGGGATCCCTGGGTCTATACCAGAGCCATCTGGAGGCGTCAGAAGCCCATGGGTTTTGGGCGGTTGTTGGCCTCTCCAGGGCGTCCTTGGGAGGCCTTTTGGCCACTTAGAGCCGTCTTGGAGGGATCGTGAAGCCTCTTGGAGGTCAGTTGCAAGCTATATTTCACCATGTGGGGCTATCTACAGCGATCTTAGAGGCCATTTGTTGCTCGTTGGGGCCTTCTTGGAGCCATCTTGGAAATATTTGGAAGCCTCTTGGGGGTTATCTTGGAGCCTCTTGGGCGCCTCTGGGGGACCTCTTGGGAACCTAAGGGGCCCTCTTGGGACCGTAGAAGAAAGAGAAGGAGTAACAAGTAGAGAGCCCAGAGAAGGAGAACACGTAGAGAGCCGCGTCAGCTGCCATAGCAGTTCTTCTGCCCCTAAGCAGAGTATGGCGCTGGGGCATGAGAACTTGTCGCTTTAACCAGCTTGGAATTCTTGGACTCGCACTTGGATGCAGGAGGAGGAGAAGGAGGAAAAGAGACTTCCCCGAATAAACACATTAGACGCACATGTTGGAATGTGTACCCATGTGATTATTGTCCTTTGGTCGATAGTTCCTGCCAGGGTACGTGTCGAAGCTTCAATGACCAATGCTCGACAGACTGAGTCTGGAGGCTGGTATGGTGAGGAGGAGCGAACCCAGAGGCTAAGGAGGAGAAGGTGGGGGGAGTCTAGATCTGGAGGGAGGGCGCTCATCAGGGAGGAGGGGGGGTGCGGACGCTGTGGCGAACGAAGGGAATGGCCGGGGGCTGCTGTAGGTGCTATGGCCCAGGGTGTTCCCAGCGTTGGCCCCCTGGAGGCTTCTCGTTGCCACGGCTGGGTTCGCCCCGAGGACGAGGGAGGCTCAATCCCAGCAGTCCCAGCAGTCCGGGAACCTATTCCGAGCGGAGCCGGGCTTGGCAGGAGCGACTGTGCTCTCTCACATGGGCTTTCGGGCGGGTGGCACTTGGGGGGGACCTCAATGTGGGGCTGAAGGAAAGGGCCCTGAAGGGGCCCACTAGTGCCTCTTATGGGCCCCTGCCCCCCCTTCTTCGGGGGTTGCTAAAATGCCCCTGGCCCAAGGTGCCCTCAGCTTTCCGTTCGTTTTTGGAGACTCTGGGGCCCCCTGGGCCTTGGGCCCTCCAGGGCTCCTTTTTTGGCCCCTGCTGACTCCAAGAGGGTAATTACCAAAGGGCCCTTTTCTTCACCCCCTTTTTAGGCCACCCCGCAGAGGGAGGAGGAGGAGGTGGAGGAGGAGAAGGAGGAAAAGGAGGAAGAAGGAGGAGGACGAGGACGAGGACGAGGACGAGAAGCAGCAGGAGGAGGATCAGGAGGAGGAGGAGCGGGAAGAGCAGGAGGACGTCGGCCTCCTGCTCCTCATGTTCCTCCTCCTCCTCCTGCTCCTCCTCCTCCCCCTCCTCCTCCTCCTCCTCCTCACCTCCTCCTCCTCCTCTCCTCCTCCTCCTCCTCCTCCTCCTCCTCCTCCCCCCATCCGCCCTCTCCTCCTCCCCCTCCCTCTCCTCCCTCTCTCCTCCTACAGGTCACGAGCTGATTAAGAAAACTTCTCCCCAAGAAGCTGGGCCAGCGTTTCCTGGCCAACGTGCCGGAAGCATGGCCCAGCTTCTTGAGCGCGTTCGCCCTGCAGCGATAACATCAGAACCTTGCCCAGGCTTGTCTCAATAAACTTCTTGGATGTGTTTCATGACCACATTTCGGGCCGTTATTGTCCACCTCACTCCCCCTCCCCGCTATACTCCTCCTCTCTGTCCCCTGATCGCACACGTGTCTTCACTGTGCCACCCTCCCCCGCTCCATTCTCCGTATTTCTTTCCGCTCCCTCCCTGCGAAGGTCTCGAGACCACCCGTTCCACGGAGAAATTAAGAACCTCGGGTTTTGGAACGACGTGCTGTCTTGGAAGGACGCGCCGTGCCTGGATTGTATCTGCCGACGTCGAAGGGGGTTTGGTCTGTGTGCTTAGAAGGAGGACGAGCACCCTGCAAGTTCGGCGGTGATCCAGGGGGCAGGCTCCCTGGGGAACGAGGGGAGGGGCATTTGCCATCCATGATCGTCCTTCTTCTCTCCGTCTTCTTCATCCACGCTCCTTGTCGTCCCCTCCTCCTCACTGCTGCTCCTCACCTGCATCCTTGTCCTGATGCTTTCCATCCCTCTCACCCCTTTCTGCTCCGCATCCTCGTTTGTCTCATCATACCTCCCCCTTGTTTCTTTCTTTTCCTTTTGTTTCCTCCCCCCAAGGCCGTCTTGGTGCTCACGACAAGCCCTCGCAGCGATCCAATGTGAAAGAGCAAAACCAT